>JAPYYQ010000076.1:0-192742 GCA_030522585.1 Anagyrus pseudococci
TATGAGCGACGAAGCTTGTTTTTTTTTTCTTTATTTTTACATTTTTGCCTGAGCCGCGCGAATCTCTGCCGAGAGAGAGAGAGGCGATTCCGCGGGAGAGAGAACGTATATATCGGAGCGGGAGGGACGGCTCTGATTACCTCGTAGGCTCTCGGGTGTGCAGCGCTGGCAACCCCCGTCTTTGCTACTCTACTGCTTTCCCTCTCGCCGCGCTATATACTCCTTTCTCCTTGCCAGGCCTCGAATCTCTCTCTCTCCCTCTCCTTTGCTCCTTTTCCTCCTCTTTCGCTCACTCTCTCTCTCTCTCTCGCAGGCCAACGCTCTCTCGCTCCTGACTCCCTTTGTCTCCTCCTCCTTCTCCAACGAGAGACGGCGACTACTCTCACTAGTACACATTTATACAGCCCTGCTCTCTTCTACTCAGACGCAACGAGACTTGTCGCGTGGTTCCTTCTTTTTTAGCACACTAGTCGACTTCGTGCTTATTCTAAGCTCTGCTCTCCTTTTTATTGGGGGGATAGAGTTTTTTTTACACCCCCCTTTTTTTTACGTTTTTTTTTGTTTGACACAAAGGTCGCATGACCCACATGCGCTTTAGTGGAATGTGCTTTGGAATCGACTGTGTACACCTCGTCTAGCTCTTCGTGTGGATCTTTGTAAAGATGTTGACGTTTGATGATACGATGCAAGATGATTGGGCAAAGTGCGTTATTAGACGAGCGCGGCGATATTAAATTTTTGTTTGCGCTCGTTGAAATTTGCAATTTCATCCGCTTCGTTTTCGAAATGTTTGCCTAAATGATATATTAACGGGAAAAAACATTTTTAAGAAGGTCCTTTAAAAAAAGATTTACTTACTTTGTACACGTTTTTTTTTATAGAATCAATTGCGTCATATTGCATTTCCTTTATATCACATCGTGAAACAGAGAAATTGTTTCTTTTCTTTCTACTGACCTATTGTGTTTTTCCCTACGTTCACGGATTAGTTTTTGATAAAACGCCGCGTGCGCGATGCGAAAGTAGGCCTTATTAATTCCACTTCCTTTCACTTTATTCATAGCTCGAAATAAATGTATACACACACGGAGGGGACGCTCGAGTGACAGTAGCCAAAGTCATTTTAGCTGCATAAATAAACATAAGGAATCCGAAGAGAGAATATCGATTGCTTTTTCTGACACTTTATCCTCGGGAATGTGTCTCGTTGCCTCGGCTTATTTTATCGCGCATAAGCGTCAATCAAAAAAGCCAGGCTCTTCTTGCGAAAACCTAGTCCGACACTCTGAATGACAAATAAATTGTTTAAAATAACATTGCCCAAGGTAATTCCGCCAGCGAATCCTCTCGCCACACGTGCGCTCTCATCTCCAGAACGGCCTTACAAGCGTGTCTCCTTTCCAAACCAGAATAAAAGGCCCATTGATTCCCTCTGCAATACTTTCAATCGCTCATTGTCTCCATCGCTCCTTTATATACCTAGATCGCATCCGTTGAACCCGATTCGATCAAAATATTTTCCGATCCTTTAAATCAAACCGCGAAACACACACCGTACGAGAGTTCCACATCGATAGTCATTAGACCACTGAGGAAGAATATATATGGAAAGCAAGAGGGTATAGACGTCGGTTAGATTGCCCCTCCTCGTTCCCTTTTTCTCCAGAGCGATTAATCCTATTCAGCAGCCGAGTTCTCGGGTTTCAACGAAGGAATAGGCGCGTCCCTGTGCGTGTTGCCGCTGCTACTGCGGCTGTATGAAGGGAGAATGCACTTGGTAATCCGCCCTAGCTGGAGTCGTCTCCATTCGGCGAGTTTCTCGGAAAGACGCGTCGATTAGTGACGTAATCAAGGAGGGAAGGCCACGACGGCGGCTTCTTCTTCTTCTTCTACCTGCTGCAGCGTGTAAGTGCACGCGCTACTGCTACTACTGCTGCTGCTGCTGCTTACTCCGTGTGTACTAGCGCTTTATCGTTGTATGGCTTGTGATATTGGATTTTGCGATGAGTATTCGCGGATGGAAGAGGAAAAGACGCAGAGAAAGAGAGAGAGCTAAGGTGCTTTGAGGATTATCGCGAGGTTTTCCGCGAATTACTCAACGAGCTCTGGACACCTTGGCTACTGCCTTCTCTCGGACGAGGGAAAATGCACCTATTATCCGCGATCGAGACTTCGCGGCGCTGTTGCTACGAATTAGGGTCTTAGGTGTCGGGGAGCTTGGTCGCTTTGGCTTCTGGGCTAGGAAATGACTTTTCTGGAACGTTGGACGAGAGTATTTGTTCGAGTAGTGGTGTATACAAAGTTAAACAAATGTGGCAATAATCAATGAAAAAGCTAGAGTGTACTGCTGCAAGCATGTTGAATTGTTTACGAGGCTCGCAGACGTTACTTTTTGAGGAGAACAATTTTTGCGCGCCATTGCGCTCGAGCTGCAATTTAACGGTTCGAAAAAAGGAATATTATTTTGTTGGCTTATAGTATGCGGATTTTCGCGAGTTTAAGTACGGTTAATAATAGCGATATTACATAGTTGCATGTAACGTATTCGCGTATACACCTATAAGTGAATATTTGCGTAAAATTATATATCCATATAAATTCACCGCTAAAATCTCATTATAGCAGAAAGAGAGAGATCTCGACTTAATGTACCCCGAAGCTCACGATACTCAAGATTTACAATCCAATGATTTTTCACGCAGGTTTTGTCTTTTCCTCTCTCGTGCAAACAAGTAATAAAAGGAATTTCGCGTCTCTCTCTTCAGAAAGAGAGATGCCATAAGCGCAGATCCACCTTGCGAGGGCATGTAAGCAGCGCGCACGAGAATCCAGGTTAATTCGATTTTCGTATGTACTCCCCGGCCGGATAAATGAAGTCCTAACTCACCGCTAACGTCGAGTTTCGCGCGATTTTTCCAGGGGCGCTCACATAACTGTGCTCTCCCGGCCGCGCATATACGCCAATTTTATTGGGCCCATAACAATATCTTTCATTGCAACATAATACTTTTCTCGCGCAGCCGTCTTGTGGATCAGCTCTCTCTCTTTCTCTCTCGGGTACACACTATTCCCTTTCGGCGTTCGAAAGACAGTAATAGAGCCAGAGAGAGGGAGGTAGTCGTCAGGCGACTGTCTACCCTCGTTTCCAGCTCTCGTTCTCTCCTACTCTCGGCTGCCTTAATATTCCTGTAAATCAAATGTAATATTCCGCAGAGCGGAGAGAAAGAGCCGGAGCGATATCACAATAAATATACAAGTGCGCGCGCGACTCCGCGCGAGTTGCGCTACGAGCAACGTTGTGTGTCCCTCTCGCGCTCGTTCGATCGCTATGTGCGCTTCGGGAGCCTTTTTTCTCCCTCCGTGAATTTACGCTGGTAAGAGCCCGATAAAGCAGCCTTGGGACTAGAAAAATCTCACGAGCGCCGATGTTACTACAAGAGCGCGGAGAGATATCCGAATCGACGGAGCTTATGATCCCATGAAATTATGCCATTACGCGCTCACCTAAACAATGCAAGCCAAACAGGCAGAAAGGAGAGGGGGGGGCTACAGAGAGAAATACAAGAAAAGTAACGCGCAAGTCTGATCGCTTAAAAGTTTGGCGTTCGAAGGGAATTTCAGTAAAAGCGTTGCGCTAACAATCGTCTATAGGGTATATACAAGCTTGCTTGCCTCTCTCGCTCGCCTTTTCAATGATAAGGTTTTATCAGGGGGTATTTTTTAATCACTCGTTTGTTACGTAAGCGAATCTCGAGAAATGGTTTTATCTGGTTTTCTAATCTCAATGAAATCACTTGCGGAATCTCGTGATTTTTCAAACGATCTTTTTTTCTTTTCCTGCGATTTTGTATATCTTCGTAGAACGGTAATAAAACGATCGCTAACTGTACAAAAGATTAACTCAATATAAAATTGTATTTTAACGCTCCCCTAAGCTGAGAAATTCCTGACGTTTGTCACACCCTGCCGAGTCCGGCGCGTGAATCAGCTTTTAATATTTTCGTAATTTTCCAGTTTACGAAAGCCACAATTTATACCTGCCGTCGGGCATAACTTTCCGGAAAAGTATATTTCACCCGCGATAAACGACATGCGAGCGAAGCTAGAGGCAAAATAACCGACACACGGCTGTCAAGACAAACGCCACAAGGAGTCCTGAAATTAAAAAAAAAAAAAAAAAGAAAAAAGGAGCGACGGGAATAAAACAAACAGTTTAGAAACGCATAAATCCCGGCCGATTTCTATATAATTCAAAGGAGTTTTTCGCGTAAAAATGATCCGCGTGTGTATTGCGAAAGTGTGAGTGTACAGTCGAGCGTATAGAGTGAGACTTGCGTTTTGTAGGAGGCACAAAACCCCGGACGATTACGCGTGACCGGCTCTACCAACCCCTTTACCTCTTCGTTCCACTGTTGGATAAAGCGACTCTCCACGTACATTGATAGCGAGAGAGGCCTGAGCAACTGACACTCCGGCATTCATAAATTATTCTCGCTTCCAGACTGGTCGTACTGGACTACTGTGATCGAGTATACGCACCCACGTACTGGCTACAGACTTTAGATTTTGCGCAAAAATATGAAACTTGAAGGAACAGAAAAAAAGATTTGACACGTTTCCAGAGATCCTCGTTCTCGCATACTTCCCAGGCGAGCAATTTAAAAACTCGCTGGGGAGAGAATCGCAAAATCGGAAGTGATACCGATTTTTCCGGTGATCGCCTTGGAAATTTATGCCAGAAGAGTTGCACGCGCGTACGCGCTACACGGCGGTTAATAGTCCTGCAAGCGTTTTGTAAGATTCTCTCGCGCAACAACGATTGTTTACGATTCGCGGCTTTTCCTCGTTCACATAACTGTCCTTTAAAGGATTTACAAAAGCGCCTCGGGCCCCCTCTTGCCCCTCCACCTTTCCCTTGATCCCCGCTGAGATTCCTCGTTAAGATACACGCATTCGGTGTACATTGTGCTGCGGTCCCGCGCGCGCCTATGCGGACGCAGTCCAACGGGGCCCTCGCCACCCCCTCCCTCCCCCCTTATCGATGCGCCACCTTTTATCGGGCCAAGCACATCAAGATAGATATGGAAATTTCGCGAAATAATTTATTCGCACGGCCAAAGCGACATGTTTCACAATAGCCGATATTCGACTGTAGTTGGGAATCTTGTCTAAAGGACTGATGGTTTTTCAACGCTATACGCAATTACGAGTGGAGCCTAAGGAAGAGGATGGGGTAAAACTCGTAGTTTGCGCGATATATCGATCGATAATGAAGATGAGGAATAAGGGGTAGAGTGAAGGCGAGAGTGAGAGCATAAGGGAAGACCGTAAAAGCGTATAGCGAAAAAGAGTATAGCGTAGTGCGCGTATACGGTGTCGGATGAACCTCCTCGCGCCATACGCGCCCTCTTTTTCACTTTCTCAACGGCTCCTGGGGCCGGAGCTCGAGGACGATGAGGCCGAAGGAGAGAGAGAGAGAGAGCAGGACGAGGAGGAAACTCGAGGCAACGATAGGATGTATCAAAGATGGCCGATGCCTGTAACTAATACGCGTCGACGCGAAACGACGGCGGCCCGCTTCTTGCACCCCGACCCTGCAGCCGCTGCACGGCGGCCATTTGCGAAACATAAGAAATCCGATACCGGGTTTTGATCTCCATAAGCCCACCCTCGATCGTGTTACCGGAACACACCTCGCGCCTACTCTCTCCTCGTGCATTTTTTTTGCAACTCTCCTTCCATCTTGCTCTCTTTTTTTCATCTTTTCGCCTCAAAGATGGCCTCCGCGCCTCATGACTTTCGCCATTGTGCGGGAGAGATTCATCTCGAGAGAGAGAACGGGATATGCCGTCGAGTCAAGTTTGCCGTTCGTGCGCCTCTTCGCGTTCTCTCCTTCTTCTTCTTTTTAATCTTTTTTTTTCGTTTGTTTTTATCTTTTCTCGTTTGGATGGAATATCAGGTATGAGGGAGGTAGATGGCTAATCAGCGGCGACAAAACGGCCGGACGCGACCCTTGAGAAAGTATATATTTCATTTCGGAGTATGTAACCTGCCCGCTCTCGATGTTATTTTGCAACTGTAAAAGTTAATGATACGTTGTTCAGCGCAGTCGCGACATTCGTTGGCTGCTTACTCGAATTTGTTTATCCGCTTTTTTTTTTGTAGTAAAAATAAAAATCTGGAACTAATTTTGCAACTTTTTTGCTATGACAAATTCGGAATTTATGATCTTATTACTGTGTTTAGAAAAAAAAAATCGATTAAAAAGTAGTTTACTCGACTGAGGAACAAGTAGTTTGTACGGCAAACACTTTTGTAACGTTTCTCCTTGTGCCGAGTTAATTTACATTACGTCTTTTTTTATTTAAAATAGTACTAATGCAACATTATGACCTACTTTCAAGCACATATATATATTCACGACGGTAAGAATATTATCAATCGCGATTAAAAAAAAATATCCGTACAAAGTCCATTAAGAATGGTAATCTAGTTTCCGAGCTCTCGATCCTTCCCGGCTAATACAATATTCCAACGCGATAAAATAAAAAAAAAATTTGACGTAATTTCTCGGGCATTAAAACTGACAAGCGCCATTACTCCGCTTGACAAAAATAGAAAATCTCCTCGCCAGTCCCTATGAATAAAACGAGAAGCACCTCATTCTCAAAGTTCATCGCGTGCCAGGAGGAATGGCCTGCAAAACGTTATGAAAAAAAAATCATTAATCGAACTGTATACAAGCCGGTGATCGAGTAAAAGAGAGGAAGAGAGAAAGAGGGGCAGAGAGGAAAAAAGGAAGGGCGTGCCGATCGGGTGCTCAGGCGAAATTAAATGCGAAATCGGGCCTCGCGCAGCCAGTCATCAGCCGCAACACCTGCTTTACACACATGAGGATCCCCCTCTGTAAATCTCCCTCGTGCTCATCTCTCTCTTTCTCTCCGAGCGAGCAGCAGGAGCAGTCGGTCGCTTCTGAGTTGCCGTAGCTGCTGCTGCTGCTCTCTGAGAAATTATTTTTCCATCCCACAATTATAGATGCCCGGATAAGCAGGCGCGCGCGGTTCGATTTCAATTTGACACCAGGCGCGCAGCAGCGAGGGAATTGGTCGAGTAATGCGCTCCTCGGAGAATTAAACGTCGTCGCGGCTGAGATGCACGAGATAAAAAGAAAAGAAAAAGAGAGAGAGAGAAAGACAGAAAGAGAGACAGAGTGAGGGGGCAGGGGAGGGGGGCGAACGGACGTGAGCGGAAATGAAAAAGCGGAGCACGCGCGCTCGTAATTGCCAAGTCGCTACCGAGCGCGCCAGAACGAGTGAAAGAAAGAGGCAGAGGAGGGTAGGGGACGGCTCTCCTCGAATATATCGGTAATGACATTTTAATCAGCTGCAAGCGGTCGTTTTCGGCCGGGCTCTATTAGCGCTGCGGCCAATTTGTCCATCGATACGCGTCGACTCGGCCGATCCGCCCACCATATCCTTTTGCGTTTTCCTCTTTTCTCGCGCTACCTTCTGCGTCCCTCGCGCTCATCTCAGCAGGCGAACAAAAGCAGCCCTCTTATCTTGGCAGAGACTCGACGGGATCGCGCGGCCGGTTTGCCGTTGGAAAAATCGCTAGCGCGAGAGATCGATCTCTTTTTTTTCTCTCTCTCCCCAAGTTGACAAGCGTCTACCTTCTGCGGCGTCGATATCTCGTTAGCTCTGGCCTGCCACGCACGCCTCCCTGATGCATCCTTCGCTGCGAATAGCCCGATCCTGAATATAACGCTGCCGTTTTCGTGAACACGCTCGGTTGAGCCTTCGTTTACGCTCGCAGGAGACACTTGTGGAGAATTAAAAGCGGCGCGAAAGGCTGAAGTACAAGTTTTTCAATATGTTGGACGTACGGGGTGTTTTTCTTCCAGTTTTTCTCGCGTAAAAAGTACAGCAAAAATTAATTTTTTAAAGAAATTTTTATTATAATTTGTTTTCTTAATTTCATTTGACAATTAATAACTAAAGAGTTGTGTGTACATAGTAATTCATCATATTATAATACAAAGGAGACATCAATCAACTATCGATGCAATGTCAATCGAGTTCATAAATTGAATTTGCAGCCTCCAATAGTTAACCACAGCTTCCGGATCGCTTGGCTTATTGTGAAGAGGCGACAGTGGTGCTGGAGGCCCGATGTCGACTATGAGACCGTTCGGCAAAATGTGGAGATTCATGCATTCGTTGCCGCTGGGACAAAATCCTAAGCCGCCATCGAAGTACGGGCAGGGCATGGCCTTATGGTAATTTTTGTAAATGTAGATGTATTTGTCCTTCGCCTCCTTGCTTTCGATCCAATACTTGCTGGGGTAGAAATCGTCCGAAGCGATCCGACAAATCGGACAAGTGTTGACGATGCCTTGGTACTTGTCGGAATGCCGCCATTGCATGATGCAGACGAGGCAGAAGCAATGCTTGCAATTAGGCAGGATACCGAACATCCGATCGTAGGCCGGCTTGTCCTTCATCGCGTCCAAACAGACGCAGCATTCCTTTTCCAAACTCAGCTGGATGATACTGGCTAATTTGGCGGAGTCCTTGGTGCTGCAACGTCTCTTTCTACAGCGTCTCTGCAGGTCTGTGTGTTTACTCGTGCCATCGATGCTGCCTTCCGTGTCGTTGTCGTCCAAGTTTTTCCGCTTGCGTCTGGTTTGAACTTCTGAGCTCGGTGGAGTCGTGGCAGAGAATGATGGCCTCTCGCTGGAAGATGATAGATCCTCGGTTTGAGCACTGGTAGCGTTGGGTGTGACTGAGGTGTTTGATGCAACTTCAAAATTTGAATTATTGGTGCGAATAGGTTGATGTTGCAATGTGAAGACATCCTGGTTGGCATGTCTGTATTGCAACGTTGATGAGCCTTCTGAGCTTTCAGATCCTTGTACTTCAATGAAATCACTATCTTGTTGACAAATTCCCGTAGACGTAGTATCAGCCATGGTTATGGTTTAGCTATTGCACTCAAAAACTGTTAACGTGTAGATAGGGTTTGCTATGAAAACAGCACTCGTATATTGTTCGCTTTGCTTAAAACGAAATTCGTGAAGATGAAAATCTGTCACATTACTAACAAGAATCTGATCATACGGTTTTATTTATATGGTAAAAGGGACGCTTATAAGTCAAAGCGTGGTCAGGTAGCGTCAAGCGTACCATGTCTTCACAATCATACGCTTAAATTAGTCAGCTCAGGTCGAGGCTCAGGTAGACCAACGCGTACGATCAATTAAGTTGTTTGTTTAATTAAACAATCGCAGGATATTTTTAAACAATAATTCCCACGACATTATAACCACGCCACGAAATTTTCCAGCTTCGTCGTCTATAATCATGAAAATAAATAATTCCAGCTGCACCAAGCATGGCTACTCTAATTAATGTACCCGATGGGTGAAAGGGTGGGAGGAAGTGTCACGGCTAAACAGATACGGGTCTGAGCGCCATTCGCTTAATCGCTCTGAAATTTCTAATTCACACTTCTAATTTAAATGCGGCAGTGGTTGCGGTCAGCGGCGGCCTGGCGCACAAAGCCCCCGCGCGCATTCGCGGACTTTCCTTTGCCATTAATTATCCGCGATCAATTTAACCCAAGCGCCCATAGCTGCTTAGCGGCCGAATGATCGGCTTGCACATAGGAGCCGCCGATTTACGAGAGAGCTGGCATATAATAGCTTGCGGGGGAGGCACATTATCTATATCGGTCATGCGCAGCCAGGCGAGATCGAGCCCGGCAGTTTTTCCCTCTCTTTTTCTCCAACCGCGTGAAAGCGCAAGTAAAACGCTGCGGGGAGTAGGACGTAGGTTTGACGCACAGGCAGTTGCGACGACAATGGGTGGCGAGGTGCATTGCGCGAGCGGATGACTCGGTCTGGACCCAAGGAGCAGTGCAAAGGTAGCATATAGCCGGTCGAGCAAGCGCGTTGTATGCTTTGCGCACCGAGCCAAGCGCATTACGAGCCCTTCGGTCTTATCTGACGGCGCGAGGTGTGTACAGACCGGGAGTAGCAGCAGAGCGTGAAAAACACGTGATCGCCTCTAATAGTCTTTTCCTCCGATTTTCAAAGCGGCCTTTGCGCTCCTTTTTCAAGCAGTACTCCCTCTCTCTCTCGCATACCACAGGCTGCATACACAGACGCGTTGCTGCACCACGCGTGCACACCGGGTCTGCTCCCGGGTTCCGTAAAGCCATCTGATCAGGAAATGAGTTTTCTGCTCCGACGCATTTGTTTTTCACTCGGCTCTTCTACACTCCCTGACCCCCGCATGCTTCTTTTGCTTCTGTGTAAGCGCAATGTGTGTGTAGCAGTTGTTCGGGGACAGGGGGTTAGGTGAGAAAGTGTTGCACGCGCAGCTTGTGGTCGGAAGAGAAGGTGCAGTGGCTGGGGCGTTAAGCGAGGTAATTTAGTGAGAGCGGACGTGATTTTTAGGATGCTGGGGGAAATAGGACCGCGTGTGATATATCGAGGATGACTGCGAGCTTATTGAAGTCCTGAGATTAATTTATTTTCTTAATGATGTCCGTCTATATTTAGAGACTTTTCAGAAACTTTTGAACTTTTCAAATTATCTTGCCCGCATTAAATTAATTAACTCCATAATTGCTACTTGAAAACCATTATATTATAATCCAACAGTACAAGCACTTATAAAGAAAAAAAGAAGAAACGTTTGCAATCTCCATTTGTACAAATACGCGTCGAAAAGCTTTACAATTAACGCGCACTGAAAAATTTCTCAAAAGGAAAACGCACATAACGTAATATTGTATTCAAATCCATTCAGCAGCATCTCTCTCTCCTCGCGCGCACAACGGTGCATTTAAGAAAAAGTTCCTCCCCTCTTTCAAAAACAAAAAAAATACAACCACACGCATACGCTCACACGCACACACACACATGCTCAACCCCCCACGAGTGAAAAAGGTTGAACGCTGAAGTAAAAAAAAGCGTCGCGGCGTATATAACCGTATCGTATGGGAAAATTTAAGCGCGGCATTATGTGGCGCGCACAAAGCACAATGCTGCCGGCATTAAACAACGGCGCTTTGCGCCCCACGGAGTAGAAGAAGGAGATTGAGTTAGCTCTTTCTCCCTCTCGTTTTCTCTCTCGCTCCCTCTCTTTCTCGCACAATATCCCGAGGTGCCAACTGAAAAGTGATCCATGTATACATACATACATACGCGCCCCGGTACGGACTCGTCGGCAGGGCGTTAAACAAGGACCTCCAGCGACCTCCTCGCGCCTCGCTCGAGAGCTCGCCGGCTGTTGGTGTAGGCCGAGATTATCGCGCCCGAAAAATGCCCCCCACCCTCGACCGAGCGCCTCGTTGTGGCAGCTCGTAATCTCCGATCTCCGCGGTCCCTCGCGCATGTGGTTGTCGCACCTCTCTCTCTCTCCAAGTGTGCAGCCTATCGTCTCAGATCCGAATCGGCCGGTCGCGATTATGTGGCGCGCGCGCCCGCTAATTATACGCCGGAGCCTGTGTACGCGCTATGTGCTTACATAGAGTGACGAGGAGTAGGGGGGGATTTATCGAGAAACCAGCGAAAAGCCGCCGCGGGTATACTCTCGCTTAGAGCAGCCTCGTTTTGGGAGCAGCGCGTAACGGCTGTCGCCTATGGGTCGCCCCCCATATGTGAGGCCTGTGTGCACGTGTAGCCTCGTTCTCACGTGCCTGTTTTTAACGCCGAGCGAGCTTGCGCGCTCAAAGTCGGGACGAGGGACGATCGCCATTGGACGCGACCACCCTTCGGCGATCGCTTTCTCCTCTGCCAGCTGGCTATGTATAGCCTATGCGCTCATACTGCTCTCTATCTCTCTCTCGTCCTTTCTCCCTTTCCCTTGTACTTTTAGTGTTTCCCTCACTTTCCTAACTTATCTGCTTACGTGGGATTAATTTTTTTTTTATCCCGGACTACCTTTCCCCTTCTCTCTTTCTCCTAACTCCTGCTATAAGCTTATCGCGAGCGACGTTGTTTCGCTATTTTTTCAAAGACTCCAGGCACTTAATTAAAAGGCCTTTCTCTTATCGGACAACATATTTCCCCTGCCAAATGACCTTTTCCTGTTTGATCGAAACTCGTTTTTCTCGCTATTTTTTTTTCTATACAATCAATAAAATCTTTAACAACAGTAAAATCATTAAAACGATGCTTCGCCGTCCAAATAACGGTCCAACTTGTACTGCCCTACATTTGCCGCTCATCTTCCTGTCTCTCGCCAACTATCCAACCATCGCACCGAGAGCAATAATCAAAGCGTTGGCGGTAGTTGCTTATACTCGCATCGAGCCATCCGAACGAATACGTACAACGACGAAACTTTGTACCAACAAAGAGAGAGAAGGAGACACGGAGGTGTGTATAAAGCGTACAATAGACCGACTCGTGTAAGCTTCTGAAGCATGTGCAAGCGCAGGCAAAGAGAGGAGTTTCTCTCCGTCGCTCCATAGCCGTCTGCCATAAAGTACAGTCGCGCGGTCAGTGGTAACAGCTGCGACTACGAAGAGAGAGACAGAGTCGCAGTCTCTCTCTCTCTCTCGTCGTCAGTCGGGTCAGTGCGAATAATCACGCCCACCCGAAGGTCGGTCAGGCAATTGCCGACGATCCAACGATCGATAGGTGTACACCTCGAGATCTGGGTCTGGGAACTACGGTGCACTATATAGCTGAGTGTGTGTGTGTGTGTAGCACACGACGGTCGCGCTGAGATTAAAATGCCACGGCGTGGCAAAGAGAGAAAGAGATCGGGATCGGTGGCGTTAAGCTGCAATTAACATGATTACATTGTGTTCATAAATCATTGTTCGCACGGATGTGTTGGAAAGCTCGCCGGCTTTTTTTACGCGACCTGCAGCACATAGCGCAGTAGCATTAGAGAGAGAAAGGAGAGAAGGGATAAAAAGGTAGGAGAACTCTTAAACGGGCGAACAGGAATGCGAGACTAATGGAGAGTAAAGGCGCGGTATAGAGGTATATCGAGAGTATACATAAGTATGTATCCGTGCGTGTGTGTGTGTGTGTGAGCTAGTCGGAGTAGCCGAAGGGGTTAGATGTGTCCCGGGCGTGGAATGCCGGCGAGGGAGGTAGCAGCTAGCCTAACGCTCCGCACACGTACACAAGCGCAACGATGCGTTATTGTATTACAGCATAGTGCGCGCGGCCAGTTAATTTAGCATCAAGTGTGCGCGCGTATACGTGCGTGTGTATACATATACGCGGTGGCGCGCTGGCCGCAGCGTCGCCGTAAGCGTATATAATGCTCTCGCACCAGTGGACGATTGCTTCTCTCTCTCTCTCTCTCTCTCTCCCTACGGCCTCCGTTCGGACGCCGCCGCCGCCGCGATCATATGCATAATGTAATTGACTTCATCCTGCGCGAGAGCTTATATACCGCGCCTTTATTCATTCTCTATCGCGCCTAGAACTCCCCCCCTCTCTTTCGCGCGCACGCTCGCACGCGTGGAACGCGCTTCCGCGACTCTTCTTTCTTTTTTCCTCCCTCGCCACCCCCTCCCCGTCGCTCTCGTCTTGTGCTCGGCCTCTAATGGAAGGATTAGACGATTTTTACGCGCCAACGACTCATTTGGCATTTCCTGATTTTTTCTCTTTCTCCCTCTTTTTTATTTCTCAAAGAGAAAGCTTTGTAACGGTGAAAAATTTCGATTTCGTAATTTAGCGTTTTCTCGACGTTTTGAAGGTTTTAAAGTACGAAGATACTGTTTTTAGATAAAGTTTGTATGTATGTATGTATGTATGCAAGCGTCATAAGCGCATGCATTACAGAGAGACAAGGAGCGAGATGAGATGAATTCACGCATCGGCTCCTCATTAATTTTTCTTTATTTTTTTAAAAATTAATAAAAAAAAGAATACGTTACTTTACTATCAAATATTGTTTTAAACTATAAATGTAGTTAGCAGCGGTTTTTTTATTATTCTTGTGGGAATATCGGCTTTTACCGCATTAAAAGTAATGAAGGCTGCGAGGGGATAAGGCTTAGGAGAGCGGAGAAGACGTGCGGTTATTTTGATTACCAATTCGAGCTCTTTACGAGAATTGTTTTACGTATGCCGGTGAGAGAGAGAGAGAGAGAGAGAGAGAGAGAGAGAGAGAGAGAGAGAGAGAGAGAGGGAGAGGAGGTCGAGTGACCTATACCGTGCGAATGATCGAAAATCAGAAAAGGCCCCAATCGTTTCAGGATAATGATTTTGAAGAATTTGCCAAATACTTTCTTTAACGCACTCGCTGCTCTCGTCTAGTCTAGGCAATCGACCTTATTCCTAAACGACCGTAAATCTCGTCGCGAGAATATTTCCCTGCATTGGAACGAGCTCAAAGGAGCAATTACATATCATTCAGCAATTGAGCCCCCCACGCCTCGATATAATATACATCAATCGCGGCGGCATACGCGGATTATTTACGCGTGGCCGGACAATGAGCCTCCGGCGCATTTGCATGAATCTAAATATCGCTACGGGATCGAGAGTAGGGGGTGCAGCCGTACGATACCAACCGAGCGAACACGTCGCGACGATTCTCGTTAACGTTCTCGCGTTTCGCCGAACCTGACCATTGACCCAACTATTCAGTCCGACGTAAGAAAGTCTATTACGCACTCCCGCCCACCGGACGCTGTATTCCAGACGACTGCAGCGCTATAGGTATGGGGGGACGATGACCCGCTCGGCTCGATAGGGAAGGGCATAATACAGAGATATATGCCGGACATGTGCGTTTAATACACCGTTACGCCTTGCGGATTTCTAATTTACATGCTTGTTTTTTTTTCGAGCCTCGTCTTTGGAAAAATAAGAAAGTAGGCTTGATCCTTTCTGATCGAGGCAAATAGATGCGATTGAATAATAAAAAAGGCGGGCATTAAAGCTGCTGCGTCTTATATTTCAATTATAAATTACAAATTGTGCCCGGATAAAGCACCAGAGTCGCATACAACCCAAAAATCATCCATCAGATTTTTACTTGCAAACTGTCCTCACATCCCCACCCATAAATCCCCATCATCATCATCATCGAGCCCCATACATACATCAAGCCGAAAGTATCTCGTAATTACTTTTGTCACCAGGCCCCTAACCACATCAGATGGTCAATCAGCATAATCAAACATCAGCGCCTAATTTAAATCGTCGAAAACGCAATATTCGTTAAGCGGGTGCAATTAACGAGCAGCCGCGATAAAGCATCGGTATATACATACATAGGGGGCCCTCGAAAGAGATGGGTCCCGGCGAAAAATGATTGGCTCTCGTATGAAAAAGCAGCCTCTTCCCTTGCAACGATGTCCGCACGAACGACGACACTCCTTTGGTGCGCGCGTTGATCAAAGCCGCTCTGCCGGAATTCCATTCCTCATACGTGCGCGCGGGGGCCCGGTGAGCGGGCAAAAAATGGCCCGGCTGCTACCGCTTGCCGAGGGCGCGCGCGCTACCCACACACAATCATAAGCCGGTGTATTACAAGCCAAGAGAGAGAGAGAGAGGCATTAAGAGTAGCGAGCCTTTCACACGCGTCTACGGGGCGCGACGAAACAATTAATTCCTCGCGCGTCTTACCCTCCCTTCCTCCCTCAATTATCCGTTCTTGCAAGGGGACCTCGGAGCCCGACCTCCGACGTTTATTCGCACTTTGCTTTTGCTCGTTACTCTTTTGCTTTACGAGAGGGGCCAGCTGCAGCTTGATCTTCCGAAGATTCTTTTTTTTTACCGGTGAACTTAGGATGTTTTAATAATCTAGAAAAAAAATTCGTTCGATGAGGGGATATATACGTACAGCGGTATACGAATATCTTCCTTCTGATTTTTCGGTTAAACAAACGGCAAATCAAAGAGCGACGTAGAAAAAAACCACTTTTTCGACAATGTTTTATTCGAGGATCCGGCTAGTTTTATGGGAAAATATTTTCGGGCTGAAAGTAAATCTCTTCATTGCCGTGTAATTGCGAGGAATAAGGTTTATTTTATTGCCGCACGGCTGTAACTTTAGATCTAGTGGCTTTTCGAGAGCGTATAGCTTTTACGACGTACACGCGCGTGTCTTAAAAAAAACTCCTCGCCACGTTCATAATCCTCGAGTTATTGAAATTAAGTTCTTAGTCCGCCTGGACAATAAAAATATCGTTCTCGATCCGCATATATTCCCGTAATCGTCATATCAATTATCGAGCTGTAAAGCACAAGTGTGGCATACGTCGCAGCTCCAAATATCCACGTAAATCCCAGTTATTCATGCTCGGTATTAAAGAATCTTGCCACATTTTACCCAATCATTTCCAATTGACTCGTCGTCGCCTGACTTTTATCCAAGTGCAACCAAACAATTCTTATTTTTCAGACCAAAGAAACTTTCGCCGATTTTTTCATTTTCGTAAAAACGCCGAAAAAACAAATTCTCAACGAAAACTACGCAACAAGTGTAATCCAAGTCGTTGGAATAGGAGGCGCGCGCGCGAACTGGATCTCGCCTCGAAGCAGCCGATAGCGGATTAGCGCAGTTAAATTGCGCCGAGCGGGCGAACCAAGGACGCATACTTGCGCATCGTGATGCCAAGCTAATTTGTATACGGGTGTATGTGCGAGAGAGAAAGAGGAATGAGCTACACCGCTGAAATTGCCGTTTTCGCGAGCGGACGAGCGAGCGTGACGCATCGGTACCGCTGATTCACGTCGGGATGATGGAAAACGTGAAAGCCGAGGAGAGTCGCTGCTGCGGAAAGACTCGGGTTACGCGTCGCTGTTGCAGGCAGAAGAGAAGCGCTGTAGCTTGCATTCCGCGGATGGTATTGAGAGAATTTTTGATTATCGCCCGCGATATTTGTACGTCTGGCACATTTTTTTGGAAAAATTTCGCGGTTTTATCTTTTCCGTTTGTATAACGACGCTGAATAAGCATACAGCTCTTATAAGTGAATTTTCGAAGCGACGGAAGACGAAGAAAAAAAAAGAAGAAAGGAAACGGAATTAATTTGTACGCAACAACTTCATTACCCAGGCATACACAAACGCACAAGCACGCGCCGAATAAAAATTGCTCAAGGGCTGCATTATCTGATGAGTAGAGGATGACGTGCGATTACAGCCGCATGAGTAATCGTCGGAAACAAAAGTCCGCGATATTCCCGTTTAATAAGATTTCAACGGTCGCGCGAGAGTGCCCCTCGCGCTCTCGGGGCGCGATCCATCAAATCTCGCGCAACGGTATCGCGCTCTCGCGAAACGAGGAGGTACGCGCACACACAAAAAAGAAAAGGAAGAAAAGCAACGCGGAGGGGCCACACGTGGCAGCGTGACAATGATTAAGGATTGAACAAGTGCAGGTATGTCTGCGCGTGTGTACGGTATTACAGAGGTACAGGCTGATTGGGTGAAAAGCCGCGCGACTGTCCGGGGCGACGAGTCAATTTCCGCCGATTTTTCGGGGGGTGAGGGGCGCCCTCCCCTCCTCCCGATATTAAAAGCATCGTCGCGCTGGGCCCCATTTCTCACAAGACGAGGGTACGCATGCGCTTGCTCTCTTGGGGCACGCACGCGCGCGCGCGGCAAATTAAGGCCGCGCAAGGGAGCCCAGGCTCATTTCTCAAGCTGTCCGCTTGCATAAATTATTGCAAACGAAACGGCCGAAAAGAAATTCATAAAGTCGAGAGCTACATATACCCGCATCCCCTCTCTCTGTATCGGCGTGCTCTCTCACTCGTGTGTATAGGGTTACGTTGGCCGCTCGTGCCGACTTTTGTTCCTACGACTTTTTACTTGGTTCGCCGCTGCCTCCCCCCTCCTGCTCCTTCCGAGCGATATCGCTCTTTCTCGGGCCCTCCGTCTCTCCGAGCAGGTCTCGAATGTGCGTTTGAAGTCGATACCGACGAGCGATGCACGACTGATTCGCCGCGCACAAAGAGCATTTTGTTCCGTCTGCCTTATGCGCCGTATATATACCTTCCTCATCGTATGCTCCTCCTCCTCCTCCTCCTCCTCCTCAACTCCTCGCTTGACCCTACAATACGACACGTGTGCGTTGCATGGGTTACACGCGCCGTTTGCCCGTCGCGCTACTTCCACCTTATTTTTCGCTTTTCCTTCGTATATGCAACAGAAAGCCCCCTATACAGCCGGCTTTCGTTCTCTCTTTCTCTCTATGCGGCGCACAATCGCCCGAGAGTCTATATGCTCAAACGCGAAAACCTGAAAGCGTAAAAAGAGAACAAGACTGGGGGGGGGGGAGTGCAGCAGAAAAATTATCCGTCGGCCGCGCGGCCAGGCGTTTTTTCTTATTGACCCCTCGCGGTCGTATATCACTCGGATATTTGTCGGCCAAAGGAGATCTCGGCTCTGCGCGCGCGCGCGCTTGTCTGTGTGTATTGAGGGGGAGTTTGTGCGGAGGTCGCCTCTACAAGGACTAATCAGCTGTGGGGGCCTTAAGGATATATCCAAGGCTTTTATGCGAGCCGGGCTTTTATCGCGGAGAGTGTCATATGCCCGGGGACAACTTCTTTCCATTGTCGCCAAGCGCGCGCGCGAGAGAGAGGGAGGATACTCGCTGAAGACGACGAGGAGACACGTGTTCAAGGGGGGGGGGCGACGGTCTATTTAAATGCGCGAATATACCAGTGACGTTTAAACGAGCATTAATACGTCCGAATTATGGACGTTGCTCGATTGTAAATCAAACGGCGAATTTATTATCGGTTAAGCGTTAATCCTGAGAAATTATATTCGCATGACCGCGAGAGAGAGAGCATGCATGCCCGGCGCGTGAGTCTATAAACTCGTTTTATTTCGCCGGGAAAACTACCTTCTCTTATATGATAATTTATATTTCTCCGTGTGTGTGAGACTTGCCACGACTGCGCGTGCACTAGGATACACACTTGGTGTTGGATTTCTTCGATCTTGCACGCGCGCATTTTTGAACGTTAATTGAGCCTCAAAATCTTGTGATACATGCAGATTTCGGTACGAGCTGTCTGTATGTATCGCTAGTGCTTTTCAATTGAACGATCAAAATTTTGGTTTTACAATATTCCAATAATTTCATTCTTAATAGTTTCGACTTACGAAAAGATCGGTAGCAGGATAGATCGCATTATCGTTAACAGACCACAATACGTACCTGCAAACAAAAAGAAAAAAACATCCATTATTAAATGAAAATTTATGTATCACATTATAGCTTAAGCAGACATTTCAAAGCTACATAAACCCGATATAACGACAATAACTCTCCCAACAAAAACACTACGACCCCCGCAAACGCATCCGTATCTAAGGATCGATCGATTAAACCTGGGACAAGAGAGGCAGGCAGGGGTAGAGAGACAACATCAGGCGTAATCTCGACTGAAAAGTTATACACAACCATCCATCCCATAGTTCAAGTTAAAACTTAATCCCCAGCCCGAGAGCTGCCGACAATCAAAACTTTCGGGGTTGTACAGCCGCGGCGGCGGCGTCGCAGATTGCGAAATGGCCACGCGGCCAGTAGCTAGTTGGGGCGTAAATAATTATAGCCCACTTAAGTGCGGCTGGCGCGCAGTAAAGTTCCCAGACCAGCCGGGCCAAGAGATTTCCGGGCGCTCCGAGTGGCTCTCGGTACAGTCGCGGCCACTCGACCACCCCCTCCCCTGCTTGGTCTGGTTCCTTCTTCTTTCCTCTGCGGACTTGGTCTTTTGCCTATTTGGCTATTATATTTTGGAGCTCGTTATATTTTTATCCTTCATTACGTTCGCCAGTGGGGCAGTTGACAAAGTTTGACCGAGTACTTCGAACGTAATAATGAGAAGGCATACCGGGATCCGGTAAGGTTTGTACAAATGCCGGAGTCGAAGTTGTTTTTTTTCATTCTTTCTGCGCAATCGATATTAAAATGTATTCGCGTTCAATTTAAAATGTAGCGATTAAGCTGCAACGAATGAAGCGCTCATGTGAACATTTCGGGGATACATCCATGTCGGACCGACATACGTACGTAGCCAACGGATTTTTCAAAGAATCAATCGTGTTTATTCATCGGTCCAATTGAGAGGAAGAGACGGACGTGTGCAAAACGTCGACGAAGAGGAGAAGGAAAAACATACTCCCTCTCGCACGCTAGATGGAAATTGCGAGATGGAGAGTAGTAGGAGGCAGTCGATCGAAAACGAACTCGTCTGCAGCCGAGCTTTTCCCGCGCGATTAATTCCCGTTTCTCCTTTGTCGGCACGCCCATTTTTATTGGGGGTGGGTGGGTGGGGGGGAGAGCCCAGCCTCCGCGCGCGAGAGAGCCCGGTCATTTCCGCCTCTTCGAAAAGAAAGAACCGAGCAGAGGCGCTTGGCTTGAAAATCGCATTATCACGCCGCTCGATATCTACCCCCCGTCCCCTAAGTCCGAGGCTTATACATCCGAGAGAGAGAGCTTTGCACCCGGTAGGTAATAGCTTCCCATATTACATCGACGGCTTTCAAATTTTAGCCCGGCGAAAAGGCGGAGCGGAGGCTCTATTTTCGCGACGACGCGACGGGAGATTGAAATTTATTGAAGACCCGCTGTGTGTGCCGTGCGCGAGCTCAATGCGCTTTCGGAATTTTGCGCCCGCGTTTTTAGGCGCGCACAATGGACTTTGACACGGCTTTGTTTGGCCTGTCTGATGATAACGCGTCGAATAAGCTATGCGCGAGCACAACGAGAGCGACAGATCGAACGAGGCAACGCCGTAATAGAAGCTCAATTATCACGGATATATTTGGCAAACAGGCAAAAAAGCAGACGGAATTTTATTCGCGCGTGTCGAGAAAATTCCGCGGCGTGATTAACAGCCTAATAGCCCGAGTAAATTAACACCTTGGGATAGGAGAGTGAAATCACTACTCCGGCAAGATAAATTAATCTCAAGACCTCTTCAAACAATTTCCCCCCACCAACATCCCCTTACTTCTCCCTCTCTCTCTCTAATCCAGGCCTAGGCACTGCCGAGTCTCTGGCGTGCGAGTCGATTAAAAAGCCCGCGGGCGTATTAATTTGCGCCTGGCGAGGTGGAATCGTTTTCGCGCACGTAAACGCGCGATAAATTAGCCGAGGAAAAGGGACGAGAGACTGATAAAGATTAATATCGAAAGCCTCGGCGAAGCCGGCCAAGTGTCCGCCTACCCAGGCGCCCCCCCTTGTTCGCCAGATACGCGCGCTGAGTAAAATCGCGGCTAATCAGTCTGTAACCGACCTGAAATCCTCGTTTCGTTGATCGTTTTATATCGGGACTCTATTGCATCTCTCTCGCATCTCGCGGGCCGTTGTTAAGCTACTTGCGAATTGAAATTTCTGTCTTCTTTTGGTTGTCGTGTAATATTCACCTAGTTCTACTTCTCTTCGAAACTATTTTTACAGACGCCTCGATTTCTTCCAAAAGAAACAGAGTATCTCTCGTTATTCCGAACAAAGCATAATTTACCCCCGAGCTCTTTAACCCTCACAATCTCCAGAAATTCTCTCCTTCCATCATCGTATCAATAACGAAGGAAAAAGAAGAAAAGCGGCCTCAAAAGGATCCTCAGATTATTACCCCCCGAAAAAGAGCGAAAAACCTCCGTTGGCCATAAATAATTTCGCACGAATAAAACCCACCTGAGAGAATGGCACTCGATCATCCCGCGCGTTTCGCGAGAGCGTCTAGACGAAAGTTCAATTAACTTGATACCCCGCGATATTTCTTCAGCCGCCCCTTTTACCATCAAATTGCGAATCCCAGCCCCGCTCGTTTTTTCTCCACTGTCTCCCATATACAAAAGAACGCGTAAAGCTCCCTCCCTTACTCAAGCGTCCGAGCATATCAGTCTTATATACATACATATCCGTATAGAAGCAAAAGCTCGTTAGCTCTCTCTCTTGGAGGCTCTCGTACACGCATACGCACCTATATCCCTCGCGGGAGCGGCAGCTAACGTCCCTTCCCGCCGCGGACATCAGAAGACGTCGCCTCATACATAATACAGGAGTAGCTGCATCAGCAGCAGCAGCAGCGAGCCGTCAGGGCCTCGACTGCTCCCGCACGATCTCTCCTCTCGTGGCCCCCGCGGCCTCCTCCGCGCATTAAAAGCTTGCGGATCGTATTTGCGAGCCGCGGCCATTAGGGGGACAGGGGGGCAGCTAGTGCGCGCGCGCACCTATTATCACATCACTCGGCGTTCCTTCGACGCGTATTATCGCCCGAGAGAGCAGGAAGCTTCAGCGGGCGTTTTTTGCGCCTAGCTCTCTCTCTCTCTCTCTCTCGCGCAATCGAGCCTCTCTACTCGCCCGATTGCTTCCTATATACAGACGCTCTCTCTGATGCGAGCGCGAGGAATCATCGGGCACGGCCCCCGCGAGCGCTTCTGCACTCGGGGGAAATTATAATTTCTCGGCCGAGCTATGCACTATATATATACACTGGCGCAGCTGCTCGGGACTACGTGTCCCTTTAACTTAACGCGCCTAACGGTTGTTCTATAAATCGCGCGGTGTTAATGGACGCGTTGTACGGTTAGACTACCGCCTGAGAATACACGCGTGCACACGAGCAGACTTGCGGCTGTTCGTGTCCGAGCGCCGTCTACTCGCGCCTGCCTGGGCTTCTCGAGCTTTTATGGAAATTTGCCTTCTGCTCTCTTTCTCTCTTTCATACCGATTTCTCGATTGTTGCAATTCAATGTTATAATCAATTAAGTGGATTACCCAGGAAAAAATTTAATTTTCTTGGAATGATATCCAACGATTTTTGGTATTTCCACCAAATGTTTGTTGACAGTCTGTCCGAGAGCCGTCGGCGCATAATAGAGAGCTTAACAGCAAACTCGCAGCCTACTAACCAACGCGTTGCCGACTGCCGCTTTCTATACAAAAACAGCACGCCCACTATTTCTCCACTACTGGCCGATATTTACTTCAAATTATCCCAAGCCCGAGAAAAAGAGAGAGTGAGACGCTCCCGTACCGAGGCTGGACAAAAACATTCGAGATATATATCCGAACAATCGAAGGATTTACAAGCCGACGCACAGTAGGCCACGGACTCATCTCCCTCGCTGAGGCCGAGAGAAAGAGAGACGTTGAAATGTTTAGGCCCATTTCGCGCTCTGAAAGGCCTATACTGATGTTCGTTTTAGCAACAGACAAGCTCGAGCAACTGAGGCAGCAGAGCGGCAGGTATGTATAAACACAGGAGACCTCGTCACTTTCCTTACACTCCCTCCCCTCCCTGTTTTTCCAGCGCGCACGCCTTGACCTTCTTCCCTCCTCGCATTTTCCTCGAGCGCAAATAAACTCATAAACACGGTTATACATCCAAGGAAAAAGGTTTTCGCGGCCCCCCCCCCCTCCTGCCCCCGCTTGTAAAAGTGTCGTCATTACAGTACTGACCTTAAAAAGACGAGAGAGTGAAAGAGTGAGAGAGAAAAAGGAAAAACGAGCAGGATAGAAGGGAGGGGGAGTCGAGCGAAAAGTACAAAGAAGCCGAGAGGAGGCAAAAAGCAGCAGGGGCTGCTCCTCCGGGCTGTATATTGCCGATCCGCTTTTCCTCCGGTTATACAGCCTCTCACGAGGTCATTGGGGTAATAAAAGTCCAGGCGTGCACGGCGCGTGCCTCGCCTCCTAGGTATATGGACACGAGAGTACAAGAGAGAGACGGAGCGATTTGGTACCGGAAGGTCATAGCTTTTCTTCCGCTTCTCGGTAGGTGGCTCGGATTTTCGGATGGAAGGGGGGGAGGGCAGTTTGGAGGACACAGTCTCGCGCGCGAGCCTACGGTGAAATCTGCGCCGCCACCGCCACGGGAGCTCCACTTTCTATATCCCTCTCTCCTTTAATTCCTTTATTATCCCTCTCGGTTGCTGGGTTTGTTGGGGCTGACGCTGCTCTACTCCTCTCTCTCTCTCTCTCTCTCTCTCTCTCTCTCTCTTTCTCATCGGCAGCGCGCAGAAAAGAGACAATGGCCGTCGCGCGCCCGCTCTCCCGCTTATCGGCTCTATCGGCCAAATCCGCATACATTAGAATTAATGCGCGGAAACTGCCGAGTCAGCAGCAGCCTCTTTCGTTATATCGTGCAGGCTGGACCACACTCTTATACCCGCCACCGCTCTCGTTCTCTCTCGCTCTTGCTCTTTAGGTCCTCATTTCTTTTATTTACGTATCTAATCGTTTTCTTTTTTTCTTTCTCCAAACGGGAGGTAAGGGAGGAAGGGGAAAGAAAACACGTTGCTGCCTTGCTCTTGTCGAAATCCCACGCGTTACACTGGTTCTTTCTTTTCTGAGCTTACGGGTATTATTGCTGGAGGAAGGTGGGCTCTCTCACTCTATCTGAGAACGAGAGCGAAGTAATGATCGTATTAGTCAGGGCAGATTTGCGGATTACCGATTGTTGATTTATAAACGACGAAAAACGATAAACCGAGAGAGAGAGAGGCTTGTCGTTAATAAACAGATTGAATATATTAAAGGTATATAGACGAGAGAGAGTTGTGCGAGGTATGAGCGCACCCGTAATAGAGTGACTTTCAAAGCCAACGGGAAAAGCGACGGTTACGAAGTCCCATGGGAAACGTAAATTTGTAAATAAAATGTAAATACACGTGTTTAAGGTTGCCGATAAGTATTTCATAACATCGAATTTATCGTATCGCTCGATAAAATACAACTAGCCGACGGCTTTTAATATGTTTTCGCCATAAAGTATGTTTATACAAAAAAATAGAAAAGAAACTTTATTCGATCCCGAAAATATCGTAACGAAGCCTAAGAATTTACGAAATGAAAAATGATATCACCTCCCTTCTCTCCCCCCCAAGAGAAAAGTATACGTTTCTGAGAGTACTCGCGGACAGAGAAATTCCAGCAAGAAATGATCCATTAAGCGCCTCCCAACTTCTCTTTTCCAATTTTACATAGCTCCAAAGCTCCAGCCCATACCCCCTAACTCCCCAGCTCTCGCACACAGACGTGTTATACCGACGCGAGTCCCCGAAACTTGCGGAGCCGAGCAATTTGTCACCGATACAGTACTCGCGTCAAGAGAGAAGACCGAGAGACGAAAATTTATTTCCCTAATTTCAAGCCCCTCGACACGGCCCCTTGACAACTACGCTCTCTCTCCCTCTCGGTACACAATAACCGGGCCTTGATACATCGCGTAATCCCCGCAGATTATTATGACCCCCGGGCCTAACGACGCGCGATTCCTTCTATAGCAAGAGGAGAAGAAAAAAAATCATCTGCCCCCCGTCCTTTACGCCTCTTCCTCTTTACAGCGCGGCTCCCGAAGGAAACCAAGGGTGGAAAGCAAAGTCGAAGGAGAGAAAGAGATAGAAAAAAAAGAAGCTACGGTCCCCCGTAGGCCGCTCCCTCGTTATACCCCTCGACATTTCCACGAGCGGTTATTGCGAGCGTCCTGGCGCTCGTCTCGTTCGCCGAGCATCACCATGTGAACGAGTCGATTCTGCACTCGCGCATCGACGCCTCCTAAGGTCGTTTACGGGCATATCCACGTCGTCGCCGCTTGATCGTCCCTGAGACGGCATTCGTTTGGTGTCTGCATTTTCCCTCCTCTTGCAAGCTTTGTCTCCGCGAAAGCGCGCCCGCTATTTCTTCCTCCCATATGCAGGCTAGTCTTTGAAGCCTCGAGTTCGCGCCCCAGAAGCTGCTGCTTCTGCTCTATACTACTGGCGCGACATATACGTATGAATTTCATACGAGGAGGGGAACATGCGCGCCCGGCCGAGGAGAGCTCGTCGTCCGCTTCTCTCTCTCGCTCGCTCTTAATACGGCAGCGACCCTTACGTGTCGGCGGCCCGTCTTCCCTAGACCGTCGTCAGGAGGGGTGTATAGGCAAGGTGCGCGTGTATGTGCCTCTGCCGCCGCTTTCCCCCCTTTCTCTCTCGCGACACGTGATTCTCGCTGCTGTACACGCGCCACCGACGCCGTGCCAGCGCCATCCACCACCACCCTCCTTTGCAAGACGTGGAGGAGCGTTGCGTGGAAACGCGGCCGGGAGGGTCTTCTGCTGGCGGTGCAGCCGTACGGGGGGGTGTCGCTTGGCTTTCCTGCGCCGCGCCGGGACTTTTTCCAGACTCTGCCAACCCACCACTCTCTCTTTCACTCGCTCTCTCTCTCCGTCTCTTGCTCATGCTTTTTCTCGGAACCGGCCTCGATGGTCTTCCTGCCGACGTACGTGCGATCTTTTTTTTTTTGCTTCGTGTGTGCGCTAGCTTTTTCCACCCCCCAGCCCCTGACACACGTAGGCGGCTGTGATTTCTTCTTGGCTGCAGTATCTCTTTTTCTTCTTCTGCTTCTTACCTTTTCTTTTCCTCTTTCTTTTTTTCTTATTTCGTCCGCGAATAAGTAGTTGCTCCAGCAGTCATTCGCTCATTTCTCATATTCTCCAGAGCCGAAGTGTTCGTTGTACTTTAGGCAATGAATTAGATATTAAAACCGCTATTCAGAGGTGTTTGATCAACGCTAATTTACGACTCGATACTTTGACATTATATTTCACATAGCCCTCCGACTCCCTTAATGAAAAAAAAAAGAATACCACGTCCAGCAACGATCTCCCAGCATCTCTTGCTATACACAGAGAGACCTGCTAACTCTCGAGCCACACGTCGGCCTCGTATATACCCACACACAGACACACTCACACGTCAGAGCGAGGCAAGGCTCAATTATTTTCACCCCCTTTGCAGCTGCAGCCGAGCCAGCCACTCGTATGTATACACGCGGTAGACACAAGCGCATGCACATCCTCCTTAATGAGACTCGACTCGCTTGTTCGAGAACGCCGGCCAGAGAGGCCGCGACAAACCGTCGTTCTTTTCTCCCCCCCCTTCCCCTCCCAACCCCCTTTTGCTCGGCCATAAGCGAGAGAGCTTCTCCTCGGAGCGCGGCGCGCGGCTTTGCTCTCTCGCATTGAGATTCGACTTTATAGGTCAAAGATTCCGAGGCTTAGATGTTCTTTGTGAGGGACGCGAGGAGGCTGAAGAGAGAACGACATGCTGGATAGTCTTTGAGAATGATGAGGAAAACGTGTTATTCACGTTGTCCGGGGGTAATTTTATATAAGTAGTTGTTATTCCGAGCTCTATACGCCGAATAAGTCGCGTTGTTCAATCGATATGGACTCGAACTTTCTTGTTTATACAACATTTATCAGGCGTACGTCCGCCAAAAGATGTTTTATATTTTTCGATTTTTCAATGTATCAGCGTACGGCGCAGTCTCATGAAAGTAATAAATAAAATTTCTTTGGCATTACAATAAACACGCCTCGAAGAAGAGAGAAAGAAAGAAGGGCAGGGGGGGAGATAGGGAGACGAAGGAGGAGGCGAGTAGCGAAAAGTATCGTGGCTTCCATATTTATAGGGTAACGCTACACGCGTTATTTGCAAAGTCGCGCCGTAACCTCTTCGAAAGTTATTCCATAGCCCCCTTGGCTTGGCCTCTCTCTCTCTCTTACCCTACAGCTCGGTAAGTTACGAGAAAGAGAGGCCCAGCAGCGTGCGCGAGCTTGTCCGGAAAATCTATTACCCGATGAATATATATTGGCCGCGCGCTTTGCCTAGGTTAGCATTTTAATCGGCATCCGCGCCACCTGTCTCGCGCGCCCCTCCTCGGCCTCTTATTTATATATTGCCTGCCTCCAGTCTCTCTCTCTCTTCCTCGCTCTAAAATCCGTTTTATTAGAATTCAAATTCACTTTATGCATAAACCGAGCGCTGTAAGCGATACCCTCATATATACCGATTCGAAAATCGAGTTCAACAGTCGAGTAGGTCTAAATCGCGTTGTTAACGCGTTGAAAACTTATGTCTCAAAGTACGTGATAATTGGCTCCTTTTTATTTGGGACCAACTGATTACAGTTTCCCTTCCTATTATGGTTTAACGGCGAATATCAAGGCTATCCTTTTTTTTCAGTCGAAAATTCGTCCAGTATCTTAAGTAAAACTTCCAAAGTGTAGTGTTAAAAAACTTCAAGTTAACTTATTTGGAAATACACGTGTATAGCCTTAAAATATCAAAAAAAGCAAGCTCAAGGATGTGTAACTTGCAACCATACGTGACTTAGAAATTATACAACAAACTTTCCATTGCGTATTTTTTTTCGACCGGCGCTTCAATCTGTCAATCACGCGACGAACGTGACATTGCGTAAAAAATGTCGTCCGGTTATTCTTTCCTCTTTGTTTCAAAACTGCTGCTCGCGTGCGTAACATCACGGAATGTCTGTGTATATAGGCTCAGAAAATCACGGCGCTCGAATGCGTTATGATAAAAAAAAAAAAAAGAAAACATATATAATCCAACATTAGTCCCGAAGTTTTCTCTCGCCTGACGTAACTTATACTTATTCACGTATCCCACACACGCAGCGTTTTATAATTTTCCGCTGGAAAGTTTCTATAACTTAGTTGCGATACGTATATACCTATCGCAAACCAGTTCTTTCCAAGCCATCGCTCATACCACAGTCAATCCCCCTCGATACTCGATCGCGCTCGACAAAAATCCCCCCCCCCTTCGCCCCTTAAATTTATAACTTCATTTTTGTACAATTATTTCATTCGGCATTTTCCCAATAGCCCACGCCGCTCTAGGCTCGAAGTTAAAAAATTCCTCTCCGTATTAATTTTGCTATATCAGTTTCAGCGCGTAAGGAGTATATGTATAAGTGGTCCCCCCTCGCCTCCCTCCCTTCTTCGGCATTTGCACATCGAACGCTATAAATTCAGCGGTGGACGCCGTTGGCGCTTATGCTTTATTACGCAACGTTTACTTTATGATATACCTTATAATTGATTGAATTTAATTGTGCGCAATTAAGACGAGGTTTATGAACAGAGCTCATACTCTTCGCCCTCCTCCCTCCTCTCCACCTCCTCGTTGTAATATATATACCGATTACGAAATTCTTGTATTCTCTCTCACTCTGCCTCTCTTCTACGAGATATAGCTTAATTAAAACGCAAATGAACACAACTAAAACAACAACAACAACGACCCGTGTTACTCATGCTCTATACCAAAATCTCGATCTGTATACACGAGCTTCCAATAGAATTCGCACCTTGTGAAAAGTGACCGGCGGACCCGCTTTAATTGGGATGATTCGCGCGTATATATTTATAAGAAAAGAAAAGAGAGAGAAAAAAAGGAAGACAAAGAAAAAAATTGAAAAAAAAGGAAGCCGAAGTGGAGCTCGCGCTGAATGAACGATTTACGGCGCGAGGATAATCCGGGCTTAAATTGCGCTTTGACGATGCCGAGGAAAATTGGAGGCCGATTGACTCGTCCCCGCCAGAAGTAGCAGAAGTAGCAGCAGCAACACAGCAGCAGCTGGCCGTCCACCCGACGACGACGACGGGCTGAGCTCGTTTTAAGGTATGCACGCACGGCTGCAACGTCGAATCTCCCCCTGCCCCTATTGAGCCGCTGCGCAAACGAGAGCTCGGCCCTTCTCTCCCCGGCAAATAATTCGCGGCTCTCTCTCTCTCTCGGATCACGGGAATAACGAGCTCTCGAACCTCCTGCCTCCGCCCGCTTTGCGCTCTCGCCTTTGGACGGCGTAAGGTTGCCGCGCTAAGGATTCTTTTTTTCTTTTCTTCTCTCTTGAAGGCTCTCTCGGCCTTGACGCGCGCGCGCGCGCGAGAGAGAGGAAGACGCGCACAATGCCAGCAGCAGGAGCAGAAGCGCCTTAATTCGCACTCGCGCCGATAATTTGCGCTCTTTAAGCTCCGAGCGCCTCGTCGATCCTGACAGCGGAATTACGTATTCATTAGGGGGCCCCGAGAGAGGAAGAAGAGAAAGAGATGCTCGCGTACAGTGGGATTTGCGCAGACGTTTGCCGACGCGTACGCTCTCCTGTCTACAACCTCCGAGAGAGAAATATCCTTGTTATTATCGCGATGGTTTATTTTTAATGGCTATTGAGCGGGAATTTCTGGCCTGTTTATGCGTCTAGTAGTGCACTCCGGAATGCTCTGTGTATTTCCTTCGTAATTTGCTTTAAATCGCACTGGAAACATTTTAAAAGGCAACTTGACGTTAGAAAAATTGAATAACAAGGAAATTCGGTAAATAATTATTATCTCTTTAACAGCGTCGATTGCTCAAGCTTCATCTTATTTTTTTCCTGCCTCCAAAAAAAACTGCCTGAAACATACACAGAAACACGATTTCTTGTTGAGACCCTCACCCCCCCCCCCCTCAAAAAAAAAGAACCTGCGCGTCATGCAATTAGACTCGTAAGTAACGAAACACCAACGATAGAGCCGGGCATACATAGGCGGGGGTATATAGATGGATAAATTGATAGGGCAAATGGAAAGAAAGAGGAAGGAAAATGGTTAAGGAAAGTGAGAGACAAAGGGCATGTAAACAGGGAGTAAGATCGATGAAAGAGAGGATCTCCCTGGCTGGCCGCGAGCGGTAGGTAAAAGGCTACGGAAGGGGGAGAGGGAGAACTACACAGCTTGGCCAAGAGTGTCGACTCACCAGACGAATGGATAAGCTTAACGGCTCCTGTTATCTCAAGCCTGGCCTGGCTGCTCCCAATCCGCTCGAGTCTAATCTTGGGGGGGCGATGCGATACGGGCGCCTCGTTATACCTGGCCTACACCTATTTCCCTCTCTCAAGGTGGCCCTCCCTCGCGTGCGTTTGTCATTTCGGAGGTATCGATTGACTTTGGGCCGCAGAGAGAGAGAGGCTGCCTTTTTACGAGCCGGTGATTCGAGATAGTCGATTAGTCAAGCCCGCATCGGCTTTCCGCGTATGATCGCGCTCGGTCTTTTTACGACTGTCGGACGGAGGAAAATGATGCGAGTGCCGGGCGACGTGTGTATCGGTATGGATCGGTATCGACTTGAGCAGAGAGAGCCGCCTAATCTTTACGAATGCTTTTTGGCTCTGACTGGCGACGAGAGAGGAGCGAGCAGCGCCGTGTGTTATTGCACACGTGACTTTGACGCTATTAGGAGAAAGTCACTTAACTCGCTGGCTTGTGTTGCTTTTGTGGAGAGAACCGTTTTGGGATTTTTTGATATTTTCAAGAGAGAGGCAGGGGGATAAAGTCGTAAAGTTAAGTGCATGTGGACATTTCGCGTCGTTAGACACCGGGACTTTTTTTTTCTCTTTTTGCTCGGTTAGCCGTGTGAGCGCGGGACGTGCGCACTTTATTCTATAAAAATTTTATTACCCGAATTCTTCGAATAAATGTATATGCGAGAGAGGTAATTTAAATAAGTCGATATCGAAATCACATTAGAAGTCGAAGCCCCCGGGGGAAAATGAATTCCGATAAATGCTTGTGTATATAAAAAAAAATCAAGATTTGTGCATTTGCCATACACAAAACCGAATAAACAAAGAGAGATCCTGGTCAAATCTCCGAAATTCAAATCTACGTTATCCAGAATTGTATTCGTCGAAGCCGAGAGCGCATGGCTTAACGAAACGAGAGAGGAAAAAAAGAAAAATACGAGGAGTCGGAGAAAAAAAAGCGGAAGGAAAATATTATATGAAAATCCAGGGGGGGTTGACGCAAACGTGCCCGGGGGTTTCATTAAAAGCCATCAAGAATATACGCAACAGGGGGATGCGTAGCCGAATTCTCATAACTCAAAGCCGAAGGATTCGTCGCGAGATTCGCTCGCGACAATGGACCTTATGCCGTCAGTCGTTTTGAAGAACACAATATTAGGCAAGCTCCTCGCGAGGCAAAAGGCGGGGGAGATGGTGGCTGTTCGAATTCAGAGGCCTCCAAACAAGAAGACGCTTCCGGGGAGCTCTTCGCGCAAATCTTCGTCTTTCATCCCGCTTAGGGGAGAGAAAAAGCTAGAGACTATACTGCCTCTGTATAAGGAAGCTTCGACAAGCCGAGTCCTCTTCTGAAGACACTGCGCGACGTTCCCCCCCCCCTCGTAGGTATTATATTTTTTTTTAATATCCCGTAGCCCGTGGAAACAGGCCGGGCAGAAAATGAACTCCCGTGGATGTGTCTCTCGGGGGAGGGAGAGGCGAAAAGCCCCTCTCTCTCTCAAGAGCGCAATCGTTCGGGGCCGTTGCCGGGGATCAAGGCAGCGTGCCGCTGGTAGACAGCCGCACGGTCTTGTATACACACGCGGGTTATGGAGGGGACCACATAGGCTTGTGACACTCTCCGGCTCGAGCATTTTCCGCGTGGAGAGAGAAAAAGGGAGCGATGGTATATTATATATACACAAAAAATAGGAGGGAAGATATAAGTCGACGATCCCGTGGATTCTTAGCTCCAGAGCGACGTCGTCGTCACTCTCCTTCTCTCGGACGCGCGCGTCTGGCTCGCGATGACGGCGGAACTTGTACACACACACGGGTATAGACGCACACGAAGAGCGTAAAAGAGGAGAAAAAGAGAGTGAGCGAGGAAAGGGGGAAGGAGACTAAAACGACGTTTCCACTCGGAACATTGTCTCGTTGAGAGAGAGAGAGAGAGAGAGAGAGAGAGAGAGAGAGACAGAGAGAGACAGAGAGAGTCACTGCCTCCCTATACACGCGCCTCTTTCCGCTTCCTTTTTTTTCCTCCGCTGCCGCGGTCCAGGGCTCGCGCATGGAAATCGAGCGGCTGCGTGGGAGAGCTGCTCCGTCTCGGAGAGAGAGTAGTCGCATATAACGATGCGGCTCGTTAATGTCTCGGCGATATGTCCGCTCATACGCGCATATATGCAGCAAGGACGGCGACGACGAAGAAGGCAGGGCTACACGCGAGAGAGTATAGGGCTGTGCCTCTCGAGAGTGCGCCGCCGTAGGGTGGACGGGAGGACGGAGCGTAGTGTGGGTGGACGAGGGGGAGCCGGGGGCGAGAGCACGCCATCATTGTGCGCGCGTGTATAAGCCGCTAGGACCTATACCATTGCAGGGTAGACGAGCGGCGGCGGCGACCCTTGCTGTACTTGCCTACTCTCTAGCGCTCTACGCCAGCCGGGATTCTGAAAAATTCAACAAGGGCCGTCTTTGCCGGACGTGACGGCATCACTGGCGCTACTGATGCCGCTGCTGCTGCTGACCGACGCTGCGAGGGCCCCGGCAAATCTGATAAGCCTGTTTTTTGATCCTTATAAAGCCAGGCGCGCTCTACTACGCACTCTTTCTCCTATCCCGTCGACGATATGGCCGCGCGATTCATTTGAGCCGTGGCTGCGAGGGCCCTGTTGACGATGAAATTCACGCGTGGAAGAAGAAAAAAAAGAAAGAAAGGGAGGCAGAGCGGCCAGAGGCGGAATTCTTCATCTCAAAGCGCCGGGGCCGCGCGCGCTCTACTCTCAGTATTTGCCGAGAGTGCGTATAATACGCGCGCACGCGTTTTATCCGACTCGAGCGCAATTACCCCGCCGCCGAGGCGGCAAAGGATACACGCTTGTTTGCCCGTGTGACGGGGCGACTTTCTCGCGCCACCCGCCAAATTGCCCTTGCCAAACGCCAGAAAATAAAGGCTACGCGCGCGGCTCTGGGCACACTCTCGGTATATTGCCCTTGCGACGGCCGGAATATTATTTCGAATTATCTCCCGCGTCGGCACGTCCTCCTCCTCGTCGCCTCTTTCTCTTTGTCTTTTTAATCTGATCGGATAGCGGAAGGTGGGAGAGAGAGAGAGAGAGGCCCCGAGTGCGGGAAAAGTGTGCTGAACTAATTTGCCGCGGCGCCGCGTCGCTGTACATATATATACATCGTGAAAGAAGCCTCGGCGGCTCTGTCTTCCTCTCTGAGCGATTGCGCTTCGGGCTGATTCGACGCTCCTTTCGCTCCTCGCGACGACGTTTGCCGAGCTTAAATATTGGCCAACTCCGAGAGAGAAATATGCGGGGAATGAGGAAATGATAATTTACACGGGCAATAAGCGAGGCTTTGTCTTTTTTTTTCTTTCGCTGTTTCCGCGTTATAAGCTGGTATGAATTTGAAATTGCGAGAATCCCTGTTGGGACGTTGAAATAATGATTTTGCAGTTTGGCCGATAATTTTGTTTTTTGGAACGTTGTGTTACTTTGAATAGAATACACTAGTTACCTCGTTATATGTTGCTTGAAAATTACCTTGAATATCCAATTACAATTTGCGTATACGCACGCGAATTTAAAGATTTTTGTCAGAGTTAATGCGTAGAGGCGAGGGGCACAGAAATATTCGTCTTTTTCAAAGATATATCTAGTAGCGGCTCGCATTATGTTTCTTAATATTTCAGCGAGTTCAATGCTCGAGGATAAAAGTAGGAAAAACCTTTCCTCCGAGCGTAAGCTACAGAAAAATTCAAGACCACGGACAGGAAGGTTAGGCGTCGTTGTCTGAGAAGAAGGGTCCGGTCGAGCCACGATGACGAAAAGAGGGAAGGGGTGGGCCGGGCGAATATAGGGGGGGTTGACGAATCTGATAACGGCTTTCGATCTTTATAACCTCGGCTCTCGCTTTATTTTCCTTCAAGACCGAAGAGAAGACCAGGAGAAAGGGGCTGGCTTAGACAAGCCAGGCGCGCGCACACACAGTATACCGGCCGGGCTTTCAGGACATTACCGCATTATTATTTTATAAGTGCTAAGGCTCTGGCCTCTCGCTCACTTTCTCTCTCTTTCTCTCGGTGCGGCTCGTTCGTTCGCAGGTAAAGTGCCAGAGAGAGTCAAAAGAAGTTTCTTTTTTGAAGAAGATATCGATAAAATCTGGTTTTTTTAAAATCGCCTCCGTAATACATACATATAGAAATCGGCACCCGCTATAATTTTATACACTTTTGCAATGTAATATGAATGTTTCAAAAATTCTGGAGATCGGGTATTGATCGTTTTGCGCTTTACTCCTTTTTTTCTCCGGCATTAAAAGCCGAGCTCGCTCTCGGATACACTTTTTTTCGTTCAAGGTTATACTTTAAACTGGTCCTGCTTGATGTAATTTTCAGAGCAGCGAGGGACAAATCAAAGTAAAAAAAAAGAAAAGAGCATGAAATATTGCTCTCGGGAATATTTAACATTATCTAATATGCTATTAAGATAAATATGCAAATTTCGAGTTTTTCGCGATACCTGCATTACCGGAGTCCGGATAAAAATTGATCTAATTTTCTTCCATCACTGTAATTAAGAAATATATACGCACCTGAATGTTGCGCAGCCGAGAAATATATGATACACACGTGCGCGCGTACACACATTCGGTCGCCGAGAGTCGAAATCCATTGCACGCCGCCTCTAGGCAGTTATTTATGCCGACTTACAAGCTGAATAATACACTTGATAATCTTTATAAAAAAAGGTATCAATTTAATAGATACTCCGATCTTAAGTGTATCATTTCCAGCTTCCCCGAGAGCCGCGATCTTCAAAACCCGATACAAGCACACGAGAGCCGAGCAATAAACCGAATCTAACCTAAGTAACTAACCTAACCTTAGCCTCGGTAACGAACTCAAGTATCGTTCCACAACTCACACTGCAAGAACAATAACTTGCCCAACTCGAGCAATAATTACGGGCAAACGTAGAGGCAGCGCAGAGTCGTTTTCGCGAGCTGACTTATACCAAATACACAGCAAGTCCAGTTCGATCCCTTGGTAAACGAAAAAAAAATGTTTATCCCCCGCCGGTCACGCAAGAAAGTCGCTCTCTGTGTCGCGGCGAGGTACTACACCGCTGGACAATTCATCCGGCAATTAAATCGCAGGAGCGATTAGCGTATAGAGTCCCGCGGTAATAAATTAGCTGGGCTCGCGAGAGAGAGAGAGAGCGGGGGCCGCTCCTCGTTTCGCGGCTCGTTTAATTTTGCCCGCGTAAACCCCCCCCCCCCTCTACAGATGCCCCCCCGATATACGTGCAGTAGCATCCGAGAGAGAGAGAGAGAGAGAGAGAGAGAGAGAGAGAAAGATCCGCCAGAAGGAAAACCCGTTACGTCCTCGCGTGCTACCTCGGTCCATCGGCCGATCGGCTTTTGCCCTCCCTAACGGCTCTCTCAGTAGTACAGCCGCGCGCTGCCGACCTGTGTTTTTGTGCCTGGCGTCGAGGGTAAGAGAGAGAAGCACATGCGAGTTCGCGCGTATAATGGCAGAACGACGTGGGCGTCATTTTAGGCTTGAGAGTGTACGTGTTCGCCTTGGCGATAGAGAAATTCGCGGCTATATCCCGCGGAGGATGGAGAGCAGGGAAACGAGCTGCGAAATGCTTTATTTTACGATTACCCAGGATGTGTAATGGCTTTTTTAGATTGCGCCGCTGGATAACGGTGCGCCCGAGAGCGACTGTTTCTCTTTACCCTCGATTTTGTTTTCCTTTTAATTTTTGGCTTTTCACAGCACCTACGCTTTCGCTATCTGTACTACTTGGTAGGGCAGGGGGGTAAAGGCTTGAAGTTGATCTAGTTTTGGTGTTCGGTATAAACAAAATTTAAAAATCATCCTAATTTATTAAAAAAAAAACAAAGTCTATTTTGAGTATAAAAAAGTTGTGTCGTATCATTACATTTATTCCGCGTAAAACATTTATATATATACACATACATAAAATAATAAACATTTAGTTTTGTACAAAATACAGTATTGCATTCGTATTAAAATTCTTACTTCCTAGTATCACATTTTCTTCCGAATAAAACCGTAAATCCTTGAAATTCGGTATAACCAATAAAAAAGTAAAAGTCACGGGAATCATAACTTGGACGCTTTACACTTAGATCCCGCGATTTCAATAAATAATTCTGGTGTTGCTTCAGAAAATCTATAACCCATTTATGAGGACGATGGTTTGGATTTAATAGTCTAGGAGGGCCAACGTTGATTTTGGCACCGTCTAACATTACATGACTACGTAAACACTCGTTTCCGTGTGGACACATACCCAATCGTGTAAAATTCAAACTCATTTTAAAGTACGGACAATCTAATTTGCTCATGTGATACTTCAAAACTCTTACGTAATTGTCCTTTTCATATTTGGTGTCGAGCCATAACTTGGAAGGGATTATATTATACGATCGCGTTCGACACATTGGACAAGTTATCCCGAACTTGTTGTTCAACTGACGTACATCACGCCAATCACGAATGCAGGTAAAACAAAAGCAGTGCATGCAATTTTCCAAAAGTCCAAAGTTCTGCAGTTTTTCTGGTTTTTCCTTTATCTTCATCAAACACACTTCGCATTCTTTATCCCAACCACGCTCGATAAACATTTCTATTTTTTTGCATTGATCATATTTAAACTTCTCTATTATCGTTGAGACGTCTGACGTTTGGTTAGAGAAATTAATCGTTTGAAGAAAGTGTGAAAATAACGCTGATGTACTGGATGTACAGTCTTCTTTTGATATCGATTCCGTCTGAGAACTATCAGTTACAGTTTTACTACTTCCAGCCTTATTATTAGAAGTATCGACTAATACACATAATACAGCGTCGATATCATTGAAGAATAAACACTTCCACGACGATATATTTTCTGAACTTTCAGACTCGGAAATAACAGCTGCTTCATTTTCGGAGGTTTGCGCATTGTGAGTTGATTGGTCGACCATTTTCTCGACTGCCCCGGTGTCTCTTCTCTTGGCCGATGGGCTTCCGCTTGGTGAGGTTTGTGAACTCTGAGCCTTGGCTAAATCAGCTGGTCCACAATCTTGCGTAGATGCGACATTCTGAGTTGATGCTTCGGTTATTGTTGTGACTTCTTCGCTGCGTTTCCTTTTGACCGCCAGACCTTGGCATGATTCTCGAAATGGTGATCCCGATGATGATCCCGATGATGATGTCGATGAAAATGACACATCAGGAAAAAAATCCTCTATCCTTTGTTGGGGTAGATTTGACTCTTGCTCCATTAGTAGTCTTTTTTCCTTTTCAACAGTCCTTCACGAAGCAAAGTCGCTGGAAGGTCCAATGTAGCAATAAATATCAATCAGCGATACAAAATTGTCGCTTGTTTAATTTAAAAATTGCGCAGACTTGTAAATTTTATATTGGACGACTTTTATTACAATGATGATAAAATGATAAATCGAAATTACTTACGTCGTCAAAAGTACGCTCTAGTTGAGAAGTCCGAGCAGCTTAGTCGAGTGATTGTTAAAATCTGTTTTATATAAATTGTAACGTGGCAAATCACTGTCCCCTCCAAAAGCAGCACCTTCGCCGCTGCCGCGCTATTTACGTTAGCCTATCATGCTGCCTGTGGTTTCCCCCCTTACTCTGCGTCACAATCCTAATCCTTTATTTTGATTCTCTACCATTAACAATAGCCAACAGTGTTGACAAATTTTAAAAATATTGGAATAAATATAATTTTAACGAATTTTTATTTAAACAGATTTTATCGCATACGGTTCAACAGAACTAAAAAATTGGTTACTAATTTAAAAAGATCATCGATTTTTATTAAAAAGTTTCTTTCTTTTTTACACCTTTGTTTATTTTCGTTTAATTTCAAAAAGAAATTTTTGGAAAAAGAATATTAGAGCCTTAACAGTTTTGTACAATAACGTTATTTATTTACTACTAAGAGCTAATTACATGAATAAAATTACAGCGAGATTTATATAATACAGTATAAAATGTTATAATACATTTATTTAATTTCTATCGGATTAGTCGGTCATTTGTCTTCTTCTATCCAAAATCCTTCCATCTCGTTATAACAGACACAGAAACGATACTCGTTAGTATCAATTACAACCTGCATGTCTGGAAATCGAAACTTTAAAAAATTTATCTTCCCATTGCCGTGAAGATGTGCAACGATATCACGATAGGTACGGTAAGTAGTTTGTTGTACTACAGCTCCAGCGTCGGTCTTGTTATGATCTATCAATTTATGAAGATATAAACATTGACTTCCCCTTGGGCAAAAGCCGGAACCTCTGTTAAAATACGAACAGTCTATTGTACTTAGGTAATATTTGAAAACTTTTATGTAATTGTTCTTTTCGTCATTGGTGCCAAGCCAAAATCTCGAAGGATATATAAAATTCGATGGAGTCCGGCACATTGGACAGCTTATTTCGATTTCTTTTTTCAACTGCCTGGTATCACGCCAGCTTCGTATGCAGAAGAGACAAAAGCAATGTTTACAATTTTCCAAAATCCCAAACTGCTGCTCCTGCACGGGTTTTTCCTTGATCTTTTGCAAACACACGTCGCATTCTTGTTCCTGACTAAGCTCAATGACCTCTTGTCTTCTCGTGTACACCCTAGCGTTCGGCTTTCTTGTCAACGAGTCGTCCGAAGGCCACAGAGCTTGTTTAACCCGGGAGTATAGTTCTGACACGCTAATGCCATAGTCTCCTTTTGACAACGACAATGTCAAGGAATTGTTTGCTGGCGCTTCGGTAAATTCGATCTGATCGTCGGAGGTGTCGATAAATAGACATCTTATGCGTTTGTCTTGCATAAAGAACACACACTTCACCGTTGATGGATCTCCAGAAACGGATAGAGCACTTGCTACAGATTTGAAACCTTGGGTATGGGTGATATCCTGGCACAGCGTGTTGTTTGTTTCGTGGTCTGTTATGGTGCATCTTCCCTCGGCCACCGGCCTTCCACTTTGTTGTGCAGCTGATGAAGTCGATATCGTTGTCGGTGGCATTGTTTCTATTGCTTCATAAATCGTTGAAATCCTTTGACTCACTTGACCTCCAACGTGATGCACTTGGATACCTCGTTGATTAATCAATATTATTAGCCAAAATAGTGCAAGTGTCCAATAAGTGATCGTTGCTACCAAAGGGAAATGGGATAGAAATTATAAACTTGTAACTTCGAAAAAGACTAAAGTAAGACTGACACTATACTGAGGACAATATGCCTCAACAATTTCAGTTATATACCGCAGATACGCTTAACTTAGGAAAGGGTAGGTATAAAACTGCAAATATTCGTTTCAGAATAATTAACTCCTTGTTAAGATGACCGTGTCTCGACGACTCTACAGTATAGAATTCGTAAACAGTTAACTTTTAATTATCGTAAACGAGGCTGGGCGTCTATAAGATTTTATTAGGGCACGCTTCACTAAAAAGAGCAAGAACAACAAAAGTGAACACATGGACTTTTCAGGGATTAATTTCCTGGACATATTTTGTAAATTTCATTTTCACGCTTTGACTTTTTTGTAATATGTTCATAAATTGGATGTAATATAATCATTTTTTTGTTGGTCATAGTGATAAAAAATAATTAAATTTTCATTTTTTATTTTATTAAACTAACTACTTTATAAATTCCGTAGTGCTTATTTTACAATCATACGGATAGTGCGTTTTATGCAATGGCAAACGTCAATGGAGGTGTTAATTACTATAATTTATAACGAATATTGAAAAATAAATTAAAGATAAATAAGTGGCAAAGCAACTAGCATTAGAAAACAAATAAAAACCATTTACATAAAGTTTACCAGATAGGAAATATGAATTTTACGTAAGTTTACGAAAGCCCAGCGTAATTAATTTGTTGTGAAACAACTAATTAATTTGTACGATAGCTCAGTGTATTAATCAGACGCGTTACTTTTTTAATCGTTTTAACCCACATATCGAACTTACAATTTATTTTAAATTAATCGAATTTCAACATTAAAAAGAAGAAGAAGAAAAAAGAACGCTTTAAAAAAGCATACCGTGCGTTTTCCTGCAAATATATATATTGACCTAAGGTACAGCCAGCTAACACGAAACGGAGTAGCAGTATCCTAGCGGTGCGGCTATGGATTCAGTCTCGTCATTCCCATAATTCGGCCCAAGCACATCGAAATGAGGCTAATAACGCGGAAAACGGCCGCAAACGGCTCTCGAGATCTGTCGAGGCCGTGGCGTCTACAAACTTCGAGCACAGCCATAGAAACTCGCACACGCCAAAGTCCCAAAGCCCAGAGCAGGCTCCTCCGGGTGTTCCACACGTTCGCTCACATATACGGAGCACACACATACACGTACCCTCGGCGCCGTAAAAGTCCTCGGGAAGTGCAATATCGCGGCCCTCGTGAGCAATAAGTCAGGTCCGATAACACACACGTAGGCAGAAAGAGAGAGAGAGAGAGAGAGAGAGAGAGAGAGAGAGAGAGAGAGGAGGGGGGCTCTGGGCCACGTAGTACCTATACAGGCGGGCGCGCGAGCCGCGGCTTTATCTGCGTGCAGGCTGAGCGCGCGGTTCTCTCGGAGAAGGAGGAGAAGCGACGAGGAGGGCACACAGATAGCAGAAGTGGCCTAAGCGAGTTTCGTGCCGGCAGCCAGACCTCCCCTTACGCCAGCGAGAGGGACGAGGGGCTGAGGAGAGTGCCTTTGGTTTTTTTTTACTCTTTCGTCTCTCGGTGAACGAGTGAGCCTCTTCTTTTCCATACGCGAGGGCCGCGGCTTTTCCTAGGCGCAACGGCCAGTTTTATACGTATGGCCCGATTGTCCGATTCATTAGGGCTGACTTGGCTGATTCCTTGGTGTGATATTGCCGGGTGTAACCGTAAAGGAGACGCTGTGGGGATATATATACGTATATAGCTATAGGAGGGATATGCCTGCTGCTGAGAGCGCCGCTTTCCAGACCTCCTTAACGAGCGGGATTGAGACGCCAGTTGAGCGCGAAAATGTTGAGAGAAAGAGAGAAAAAGAGAAGGATTCACTTGAGTTTTTTTTCTTCTCGAAAAGTTTGAAAATTTGCTGGTTCGGTAGACCGATCGTATAAATTTTATTCGACGAAGATTTGGAGATTTGATTCTATGAGGTTATACTTGATTGTTATAGTTAATAATTGTTATTAAGCCGTTTTGGCGAAAACGCACTCCTTGACGATGAATAATCTTCATTAACCCGGTTCACACGTTGAAAATAACTTTCGTAACCTAAATAGTTCGTAAGATCAAGATAAAAATGCTCATCAAACAAAACGCAAGATCATCGGTATTGATACAGAGATGTACAGCGACGTTACAATGACAAGCCGACCATTCCCCATGTCGAACGACAATAAAAGCGCTGTTTGAGAAAATATTGATAGTCACATGCCTCACACGACGCCGACGACATCCCGCGTCTCGCCTACATCCATCTCCTAAGCACTGCGAAGAGAGAGAGAGCGAGAGACATAGGCAAAGAAAGCAATGCATTGGCGCGTTACGATTTCTGCGAGCGGCCAGAGTAGCATCAATGGTCTTCTCTATGCGGTCAGACGTGAGAAAAAAAGAGCGAGGAAAGTCGCAGGCTCATAAAGGCCTGTATATACACTGTTACTCAGCGAAAGCAACTCCATCACGGGGCGAGAGACTGGTTCCTTGGAAAGGCGTATCGGCGGCGATACGTACTATTTACGCTTATTTTTTTGGCTTGCCCGATCGTTCGCGACTTCCCACGCGACGCGGTATCCTCCTATCCCCTTCTCTCTACGCTCTCCTGATTATTCCAGAATTTACGATTCCGGATTGCGAGGAGGGAATTATAACGCGCTTGGGCACAGGCTAATGGAGGCCGCTTAGGGGACAAGCTGCGAGAGGGAGAGAGCATTTTCCAGGGCGTACGCGTGTATAAAGTCTTGTATACTCGCCTGCTGTATGCCTCGTGCGTGTCTGTTTTACTTGCGAAATATCTATGCGCGCTTGAGAGCCCGGCTTTTATTTTTTATTGTTGTTTTTTTTGTTCAAGCGCCCAGCCGCGCTTAGTTTATCGGGGGGGAGCTTCAATTAGCTTCGATTAACCTCAAGTTCGCCGTATAATTTTGCAATTCCGAACGACTTTTTTTATTCGGCCTCTCTGATTTATCGAGTTGGTGATTGTTGAAAACGAGAGAACTCTTGCAAGAGCCTGCGCGCGTGAAGGAAACGTTTGAAGATTGATTCTCCAATAGACAAAAAAAAATCAAATGAAAAATTCAGGAGGGTAGACGTTTTAAAAAAATGCTTCGACGAAAGTGAATATTTATAAAACGATAGGTCATCTTTAAAGAAAACGACATGAAAGCAGCATCGAAAATTAGATCAAGCCAGGTGAAGTGTACTAGCTGTGTAGTATATAAACGTGAACAGCAAATCGATTCCCAAAACGAAGCATCACTCCTTGCCGGGGGCTCACGTAAACTCGAGCTGTGCTCCAGGAGAGTGGGAGGGGAGCGACGAGAGGTCGAGAATTAGGGAGATTTAGCCCTGGCACGCTGCGACAATCAGCCTTCTACTCCTCCTCTCTCCACCCCCCTGGTCCTCTCTACATATACGGGCCAAGTCGTGCTTTAAAGATCAAAGGCGCGCCTTTCCTCGAGGGCGCGAAAAGAAAGCCAACGCACACTCGGCGAAAAACGAAAAAAGAAAAAGCGTGGAAGGGGTGGGCGGGCGGGTGGGGGGACTCCTCCGACGCGCGTCGAAGTGGTCCGGGCGAGAGATTCGGGCGCACCTGTTGCCTCGGCGCCGGCATCCTTCCCCCCGCCAGACGTGCGGAGCCCGCGTTCCATCCCTCTCTTTCTCTCTTATTCGCTTTGGATAGAAGCGTCGCGACGCCAAATGCAGCTCCTGGCGTTCTACTTGCACTCCGACCCCAGGGGGGTGGGGTGTCTGGGCTAATGCGAAACGAGACTCTCGCGCGCAGACTCGTCGATTTGCGAAGCGCTCTCTCGGAAAGGATTTTTCCGGGGATTTAAGAGCTGCACTCTGAATTTTTAAGCGTATATAAGTCCTCTTCCCTTTCCTGTGATATTCAAGTGCGCCTTTTATTTTATTTTTTATTCGTTTCGTTTATTCAATTTAATTATAATATGTATGCGCGCTTGGGCAAAACCCAATATACACCTGTGAGAAGTAGATTACGTAAGTTTTTAATTGAGTTTATCTTAAATATCAACTACAATAAAAATTGTTCTATAGCAACGCAGAAGAATACGTAATTTAGTTAAAAAGAAAATTCATCCGACGAGAGGTACGTTGGCATGAACAATAATAAAGCCGCAAAAAACTCGCATATCCCGTCTACGTGTCTCGCAAGAAGAAGTAGTAGTAGTAGTAGTAGGAGGAAGCAACAAAGGTGCCTGCAGCTCGTTAACGAGGGCCTCCCTTTTCCCCTGGCAGAGACGAGGGATTTCCAGCGCTGGAACCTCATTTTTCCAATCGGCAAAAATCTACAAGCTTAGGGGAGCCCGTGGGCGTGTTTGATACTCAACGCCATCGGCGGTGGGCCTATTTTCAAGCCGCACCAGTCCGCGAGAGAGGAGGGGGGGAGTCAGGGAGGAGATCAGAGGGGAAGGGAGTAATGCATCTTCCAAGTCGTCGATACTCCTGCCAAGAGCTTGGAAGCGAGATGCTGGTGTGTATACGTATATACACACGCGGCGATCGGTTGGGCCGATGTAGGAAGTCCCAAGCGAGAAACTGGAATCCCGCTGTATTATGGGAGGCTTATCGAGAGAGCCTCGGCAGCCCCGCAGCATAGCAGCTTCTCCGCTCCGCGACTGATCGCGGAAAGCAGACGCGGCCTATACTCCCCCGCGAGCTGGGCTCGTTATACGCGCCAACAATTCCGGTAGTTCGTTATCGCGGCGCTGTTTGATTTACTGCCAATTTAAGCCAAGCCGGCCCGGCTCTCCACACGCGCCTCGACTATGGGGGGGAGAGGTTTAATTAGTCCGAGGCAAAGGTTTATCCTATCGTTCCGGAATTTTTTTCGGGCGGGTTCTATTCTATTTTCGCTTTCGACGCGCCAGGCGTGCGGTATACGATTTGTGCGCTGCTGTTATGGAAGATACCAGCGAGTGATTGTTTTGAATCACAGTCGCGACGTTTCCAGTGAAATCGGGCTAAATTTGTTCCTCCTTTGGCAAATACGATACTATGACATTAAAAGCAATAAAATAACAGTTCGTTCATACATAAATATTTATCAAAATTGCAGAGAGGTGTGCGTACGGGGGATAGGTTGAATGATAAATTTCAAATTAATTAACATAGGACCAATGTCTATCCATTATCCTTCGTTATCCGCAATAAATCAAGCTTAAAGGCCTTCGTAAAAAAAAGCCAGACGTGCACTTGGACCTTTAATGATGAATGCTCGTACGCGCGTGGTCTTATGAATAGCCGGCGAGCAATTAAACTCGTAAAAATACTTCCTAAAAGCTCGCTCATTAAGAGGACCTTAGCCGCGCGCCTAGCGTTATTACTTCATTGTTTTGCAAATTATAGGATCGCGCGGGTATCCCTGGCCGGATGTACCGCAAGCGAGAGAGAGAGGTACATCAATGTCCCCCCTCCGATGCCCAGCTAGAAATTTACCGTTTCATACCGACGTAAGGGATTTGAGACAAGATGCTGCGAAGGGATAAACAGAGCCATCAACCACACGCGATACACTTGTCGGCTTTCTTTCATAGACTCCCCAGAGGTACTTATACTTTTGCCCTTTCGACTTTTGCGACTCGGCTTTATACTTATTAGCTTACGTCAATGCTCCCTCCCTTTCCATAACAAGTTCTATTTATAATCTCCAAAAAAAGTACAACTATAATAAAATCGGTGGATTACGGCAGAAGGACGACGAACACGAGGCGACAACACACCAGAGCCTTGAGTTTTGCATGTTCCTCTTTTATGCTACACAGCCAAAGAATGTTCCAGATGCTGCGATCGAGGAGAGTCCCTTTGCGCCGGCCGAGGCTTTATTAAAGGCGTGCGCTCTCGTGGAGAGAGAGAGAGAGAGAGCAATTTGCGCCATACGAAGGACCAAAGGCCTTATGCCTCTTGCCGACGGGTCTTGCATGGACGCCCCCACACTCTCTCTGGGACGCTTGGCGTGCCGGTGTGTGACACGCGAATGACCGGTTATTAGCTGATGCGCGCGCTTGCCCGATCGCGCTCGGCACGTCCAGCTATGTGTTTTCTCCTGCCGCCCGGCCGCCCTCAACGCCACAGCCTACGTGCTCCGACTATACACACCAATCGGCAACTCTTTGTTTTTCCACTCTATACTCGCGGCCGAGGAAATGCATTGTGCTGAAATGCGCCCCCTCTCTCTATCCCTCTCTCGCAGTCTATTCGCAAATTGTCGTTCGCCGCTGTACCGTTGTAATTTCGCGTTTTGCGCAATTATTTTTTTCCGAGGCCGATTATTAGCCGCGCAGCTTTTGTCTGATGGCAGAGTCTTTATTTCGTATGCTTGTTTTGCAATACACGCGGGATACGTTTAAAAACCTCGCGTACTTTTTTCTTCGTATATGCTTGAATATTCATCGGTTAAACATAAAATTATACCGATGATCCAATGTTGTCTTTTACTCTTTTGTCCTCCCAAACAAATGTTCGATCTCGTGAAACTAAATGGAAACCAAAGCCTACAGCTGATTCCCTTCGGTCTCTCGTTCCCATTTTCCCCTTCATCGATAACTATTTTGCATAGGGCCCCCTGAGCACTGCGATATCTCTTTCTTTCTCTCTCGAAGCCGAAAGCTCAAAACAAACGCTAACTTAACTTTCGAATCGGCCCACATTAGAGCAGCCTCGAGCAGCAGCAGAAGCAGGAACAGCGGTGCCGGCAGTCGTCCCGCATTGTCTTTCATTCTCACGACATTTGATATTTCAATTCGAGCGCTCTCCCTCTCTCTGCACGCGTCAAATTTTTCACGGCACTTCATTAAATCGGCGTCCTGAGATATGAGGCGGACATGTGCACGCGAGACCCTCACCTCTCTTTCTCTCTCTCTCTTGGTAGAGAAAAAGGGACCAAGAGAAAGTTTACATTGTCGTGTCCTACGGGACAATCGCGAAGAAAGACGGATGATAAGACGACGAGGCGTCGTTTAACAAAACGGGAAAACGAGTGTCTCGGAGAGATAGCGAGGTGACGATGTATATACGTATACGCGCGTCTACCTCCGACCCCCCTCATCCCGAGAGGGCATGAAAATAGAGCGACATTCCCAGAAGACACGTTGCGGATTTACCGGAGTCTTCCTTATGAATCAGATAGTTTACCGCATACCGATGCCGAGGCGGCTGCTGTAGATACATTTCGAAAACTATACGCTCCTGAATGGACCGTAGATTAACTGACCTCATCTATTACTCGACGACTATTTTAATGGTTCTAATGCAAAATCAAAAAAAAAAAAATCCGATAAAATATAAGAGCATCTGCTCTCGCTCGGCAGGTATATACAGCCGAGTTAAATGCAGGTGAGCGCGCAGCGTTTCACTTTCCCTCCCGGCGTTTCATAAAGCACAACCGCAGCATCTCCCATCTTTCTCTCTCTCTCTTTCTAGCGCTCACTTGCAGTAGGCTCATCTTGGTCTAAGATTACCAATGGAGAGGTAAATTCTCGCGTACTCTAGAAACCCATGGTGAAGGTCAAAACCGTAGGGTTTCCTGCGCGATCGTCGGCGCGCATGTACACGTGTGTAGTGTAGCCAAGCTCGCCAACGATCCCGTTACCAACGCCAACGACGACGACGACGACGGCAGCGGTTTACTCTCCCGAGAGTAGAAGGAGGCGGGTTAACGAATGGAACGCATTATCGTCGGCCGATCGTCGGCCAATGCCGCGCTGGGGAATAAATGAAGAGCCGCGCATGTGTGTGTCTGTGCAAAAGAGAGAGAGGGAGAGAGAGAGAGAGAGAGAGAGAGAGAGAGAGAGAGAGAGAGAGAGAGAGAGAGAGAGAGCCGGCGAAATCATTTACGGTAACGAGACATTAAGCAGATAAGGCCCCTAACCTCCTTTGCATAGCAAGAGAGAAAGAGAGAGAGAGACGGACAGACAGAGAGGTCTCGGGAGGGAGCGATCGGCAGTCCGCGCCTCCTTGGCGACTACTCTCTGCGCCTCTGTAATTTACACTTGGCGATCGGCGTATAAGCGTACAGCAGCCGTAGCAGCAGCTGTCTTCTCCGCGCTCCTTCGATCTGCGTTTGCTCTCGTATACGCGTGTACGCGCTTCTTCGGCTTTATCATTCTTTCTGCGCGGCCCTGCCCCTGTGAGTAATTGCGACGATGCTAATTTGATTGGATTGATTGGAGCAAGGGGCGCAGAAGCGGTAGACTCGGCGAATGTAGGAGGAGGAGGCGGGGGCTAAATAATATCGCCGGGGCTTGCAATTAAAAAACTATACGCGTTGCTTTTTTCGCAACAAAAAGGCAAACGTTACGCGGGTATATGAGAAAGTTTTTAATTTTACTTTTATTGGCCTGAAACTGCAATTCGTCGGAAGTTGATTAAGCTTTCGATAACTGGAGTAGATAAAGGTAAATTAAAAAAATCGTTTTTCTTTTTCTTTTCATCTTTGCGGACGATTCGTCTCCCCCCTTCCCCCCCCCCCCAAAAAAAAGGTGAATAACAACTAGCGATTGTCGAAATCGACTACCAAAGACGAAATAATAATAACAAGTCAAGCGTCAAAAAGATTTCACGCCGTTCGGCTTATGAAAACAATTTCGACCGCACACGTAACATCTCGCGCGGAAAACAATGTACATAAACACACAGGGGAGAGGTAAGCGAAAGCCAAGGCTTATAGGTGAGTCTCTTGAAAGCGTCGCAGTAGCAGTCGCGCAGTAGTCAGCAAGCGCAAGCCGGTATAAGAGGGCCGATCTGGCCGATCTCTCGACGGGACCGTGAGCTTGGCTTTCTCAACGGCACTCGAGTGCTGCTCGAAGTGCGCGCCCACTAGACCCAGATTCCTCGGCAGAGCTCAAGACGGCGCGGAACGATAGCGTCTCAGGGCGCGCGCGCGCGCGCTCGATGATAACGTCCACACGGAAGCTTCGAGCGGTGGCCCGATAGCACGGGGAGATCGTTATTGAGGCATTTCTTTGGAGCAGATACCGGCTCTGCTGGCGTGTCGTCGTCGCGCTGGCCTAACTTTTCTGCTTCTGCTGGTATATAGCAAGAGAGAGAGAGAGAGAGAGAGAGAGAGAGCAGTCGATTTATAAGGTGATCCGCCGGATTCCGTTTGCTCGATATGCCTCCCAACCGATTTTTCAGCGAGTTTCGGAGATAAGTTCGGCTCGCATACGCTGGCGAGTAACTTGCGCGAAGATTAAGCATTGCTGTAATTAGTTTGGCCGATCTCCATGTTGATCTGGCTGGGTGGGGATGTTTGTTTTTGGTTCGTTTGTTTGTTTTTTGGTGGAGGAGATTAATATGTGCTTGATAGATAATTATTTAAATTAATACTAATTAATTTAACGTTTGATAGTTGAGGTGGAATTTTAAACTTGTTAGAGGCTATCTTTTCGTAGCTAGTTTTCGATGCTTTTTTTTGTGAATTTTACTATGTATAGGTTGGTGGGTAATCTGTAGAAGTTTCGCTGAGACTAGATTCCGTGTGCGGGTAATTAATATTGAATAATAATTTCTTAGCTTTTTTAATTAGATACCCCAATCATGTATCAATAAACGTTTCGTGATGTCTTTTTAAATTTTATTGATTACCCCCAAAAAAAACTAAATAATTTACACGTAACACATCGGTAAACGTTGAAATATCTTCATGTTCTGTTAACAGCTCATGGTAACGATATTTCAACTAGCGTGTAATCATAAATTGCGACAAATCTAAAGTCCACTTCAACGCTCATTAAATTAATCAATGTTTTCATCATCGCGGAGCTTACAACAAAATCGACATTCAAATCCGTTGACCATACGTTTTCAGAATTCAATAGCCAATCAACCAAGGCACCGCACACGGCTCTTGCTTGTTTAATTTAACTTAATCTCGCCGAATTTACGACTCGCGATAAAAAGGTCTTTCACGTGCCGAACCCACCGTAGATTGTTCATCAAAGAGGGACAAAAGAAGAAGCCCGAGGAGAAAAGGTAAACTTCCTTATCAATATTTTAATTTTTTCTCTCTCTTTCTTTCAGGGCGTCTTGACGCAGAATAAGAGAGAAAGAGAGAGAAAAAATAAAGGAGACCGTAAAGATTACGAAAAACTCCGTCGACGAGTCTTATCCAGAGGAATTTCCCCCCTAATGGAAAAAATCCGGTCGCGACGCCCCTGGTCCTCCTACATGGATTCTACGAGCAGATATCGGCCTGCCGGTGTTCTCGCATGCAGGCGCCGGTATGCGTGAGCCGCCGGTGTATCTTTTGCTTCTGGCGCGCTTACACGATTCGTAGAATTTTTCTCTTGGTCTCCCTCCCCCTCCATCCGGCCTTTCTCCTCTCTCTCTCTCTCTTTACCTTCACTAATTTACACAAAATGATGAGAAAAGCAGGGTTGGTAAAGATAAAAGGATACGAGCTCAAAATAAACAGGAAATAATTTTAATTAATAATTTGATAATCAAACATGAGCTTGATGTATGAAGAAGGTAATCAAACCAGTGAAAAGCAAAATCTGTATGACTCAATAAAATGTATATTTTTCGCTTCGTACCGACTATTTATTTTAAATCATACTGTACAATATTTATTTTAATAATGTGAAACAACAACTCTAATCGAAGTATAAAGCATAAAATTATTTACGGTTACTATACGTGTAAACAGGATTTTGTATTTTCGCGCCGAAATCGTTTTCTCAATCGTTGTAAATTGAAAACCAGATCACCCATATGATACGAAAATTTTATCCGACGATCCCACGTATACAAATCCAAAATTTTCAACCTCCTTTAAAGCTTTCCTCCTCGAGGAAAAATCAAAATGCATCACGAGAACAACAACAACAGCCGGCGCGCGCATCCATATAGCGCAGGCCAAGCGCAAAGCCAAGATTTAGAAAGAGAAGTGCAGCCTAGGGGCGGCAGAGCACAGAGGCCTCTCGATCGGGTTTTGCTAATGGCGTACTCGTGTTCAGCGGGGCGCCAAGGCCCCGGAGAGTCCCCGCGACGTCCAATACGTCTTTTGATTAAGATTAAAGAAACCGCGTATCTCGCGCCCGCGTACACAGTCGGGAGAAAGAACAAGAGAAGGAACGGGGGGTGGCAGGGGGAGCTCGAGAACGAGACAGAGCAAGTAGGGGGAGGTGGGCTAAGCCCAGATATCCGCGCTCCATACCTGCCGCCCAGCTCCAGGAGAGAGAATGAGATATACGTACGCGTATAATGCGATGCATAGAGGCCAGAGGAGGAGGAGGAGATAGGGAAGGTATAGCCGAGGATGCGCTCTTTGTACTTTTATACACACGTCGCCGGGGTATAACCTTTTTTTTCTGCCGAGATACAGCCACAACCTGACCGTTCTCTTACGGCTAGAGCGCTGTGTTGGCCCTTTGTGCCCAGGCGGCCCGAGGAGATCTCCTGCTTTGTCTGACACTTGATTTGCGCATGGAAATGACCTCGGTGGAGGGAGAGAGGGCCATTGTCGTCGGGCTAATGCGCGCTTTTACATTTTTATAATATACTTTATATTTAGACCTGCTCGGCCCTTTTGTACAACTGGCGAGGAAAAAATTGCGAAATCTCGGCGACGCGATAAGCTAAATATGCACGTGAAAATTGAGCTTGTTTTCTTCTTTATTTTTATTTTTTTTTTTCAAACAAGCGCTACTGCTTTGAACGTCGAGGCGAAAATAAATGTGCGACGATGAAGTTCTTCGCGAAGTTACAAGCAATACGAGGGCTTCGCTGGAGCTTGTCAATACAGAAGGATAATTAGTGTAACAGCATATCCGACCGAGCGAGACAAGTGCTTCACGCGTGAAGAATAAGACACTGCGCCTCGAGGTTCTTCGAAAATCAAAATCCATATGATACAACCGTACAGGCGCAGGAGGAGAATGGCTGCGACCTATCCCAAGCAACGGACCTCCCCAGCCTTTAAACTTGACCGTTTTTGCTTTGCCTCCTTCAATTTGGGGGCATGAAGTAGGGCAAAAGTGAAAAGAAAGCGGAGAGAGAGAGGTTCGTGAACAATTTGGCGAGAAAGTCGTCTGTGACAAAGCAACGTGCTGCGGCGTAACGCTGTACAAGGAGCAAGAGACTAGGTGGATAGCATCCCCAATCATCTGCGACCCTCGTCAAAGGAGGGGAGAGAACACACATACAAACTTAGGAAGCCATAACCTACGAGGTGTTGGATGACGACGACTACGACGTTAGGCTCACCTGGCGACAGCGAGCGCATCCCGTCGGCGCCGTCAAAGTATCGATCTGCTCGAGCTACTCTCTCTCTCTCTCTTCTTCTTCTTCTCTCTCGCCGCGAGGAAAAGGGTTGCCGGCACGCGCGCGCGAGAGCGGAGGGTTGAATAGAAGGGCTTGGGCGGCAGGCGTAGTGGGTTTCGAGAGATGCTGCGCGAGCGAACGAGCCTCGCTCTTTCGCTCTTATGTCCCCGCTGTACTTTTAATTACGGCCTTCTAAGTCTTCAGGCTCTGGCTACTACTACTACTCTAACTCTCGGGCGTTCTCTTTCTCTGTGCACTTATGCTCGCTTCTCAATTGCTTAGGAATAGCGTGCTAGCGAGGCGCGAGTGAAGTAGTTGTGTATGGTACTGCGCGATAATTTTGTTAGCTCTCCTTTTTTTTTTTAATTTGGATTGCGTTCGTTGGAGACTAAGGGATCAAAATCTGTTGTTAACATTGAAAACAGCGAGAATAGATATATGCTTTCGAACTGCAATTTATTGAGAGGAATTCGCGCGGATTCGGCGCACTTCGAGCATTTCACCAGGATAATCGAGCTAATCAAGTGGAATTATCTAATTGCGAAACCGAAAGTTTTTACTGTTATTGCTTATAATTTCTTCCTGTGCGAAACAAGAAGATAAAGTAAAATAGATTTCACGAGGCTTTCATAATGATTCCTTTCGGGCGTGCGCCGAACGCGAGCGGAGTGTCTAGGGAAGAGAAAAAAAAACCGACACACTTGCCAGCAGCGAGTTGCCGGTAAATTGAGGATGTTGTATATATAGCAGAACACCAGACGAAACGATACTTTCTATAGTTTTTCCCCCCTCGGCTTTCTTGACAATATAATTATATAAGATATTTTTCATGTTTTCAAAATAAACAGGCCATAACCATCCTCCCCCCCCCCCTGAATACACTGGAGCAATTACAATGGCCGGAGAAAATTATTTACAATCCATGGGTGATGAGATAATTGTGTCTTGAAAACGATGCGCGTTCGACTAACCGTGTTAACGGATTACTATGCTAAAACGAGCGAGGCACGAATTATAAAATCAAATTGTCGACTGGCGCATGTATGCCTATTCGTTTAAATTAACGCGTGCGTTTTGAAACCGGGCCCGAGTGCCAATTGAAATGCGGACACAAAAATCGAATGCACTCAAAACGCTGTTGCCAATTAAAAAAAACAAAATCAATTCGAATCCCTTCAAGCTGTAACGAGCTTCCTTCTAGCACAATTCCATCTTAAAAAAATCTAAATCCAATGGCTTACTTAGCGCAGCAAGAACTAATCAAAAGAGGAGAAAAAAAAGCATAACTCGTTCAAAACTCCGATCGATTTTCTTGACGCGCACACGCGGGGCGACATAGAGCCATACACAGATATGGGGGAGGAGGCCTGCACAGGGCCAATTAACGCAAAAAACATATTTCCCCGGGCGTGTGTGTAGGGCGTGGGAGGAGGTTCCTTGCGGTCCTTGATTCGCACGCAGTAGAGCGCGCGATCGAGAGAAGTGTGGGCGAAGGGATCGCGCAACGCCGTTGGTGAGAAAAACCATCAGCATATAGCGGTGCGCGCGATTCCATTAGCGTCTACGCATGTAACTCAGCGAAAGGTAGGGGGAGGAGACAAGGTTCTCGATACGTATACGCATGGATGCGGGATGCTCGGACTGCAGAGGCCGACGAATGTGCGGGGCGCGAGGGCGGCGGCGAGGAGTGAGACGCTGCAAGTATATATGGGGTGAAGACGAGGAGAGGCGCGATCGTGAAGGACGGACAGAATTTCTCGCCTCGCTAACAAAGACATGAAGAAACCCGCACTTGAGAGCCTGTGCGAGCGCGCGCTTCGACAAAGCATCGCCAAGAGAGAGAGAGAGAAAAGCTGCGACGAGTTGCTCGCGAGCGCCCCGCGCGCGTACGTGCGAGAGACCAGGCAACACCCCTACTCGTCGTCGTCACCACCGTCCCAGCAGACCGTGCGTTTTAGCGAATGCACTCTCTCTCTCTCTTTCTCTCTCGGAGCTGCAGAAATCTTCCCCCATCGTGTGTATGGTGTAGCGGCGTGTGCGAGAGAGGCTTCGTCGTCGAGCTGAAGCGAGAGAGAGGGGCTCGAGGGGCTCCCGCGTCTCTCTGACATCAATGGCCGATGCCCACACGAGAGGAAATGTCGCGCTAACCGATGTTGACAACCATTACGTGCCCGCGCTGCCGCCATTGAGGCTGCTACTACTGGAGCGCACAACGCGCGCGACCATTGTCACCCACCCCGGCTCTCTCTCTCTCTCTCTCTCTCACACCCGTGTACACACATACGCGAGGGCCGGGCATGTGCTCATTTTTCAAGTGGGTGCGAAACTTTTTCTCCAACTCTCCATCCTACCGATCCCCCTAGCCCCTCTCTCGCCCCTACGCTTGCCACCTTTTTACAAATCTATCTGTATATGCCTGTACACATTTTATATATCTATATATACACACGTATATTACGTATATATTTATATATACATATACTATTACTTGCCACCCCCCTCCCCTGCTCCAACACCGCGACAGCTCTCGTATACACGACGTCCCGTAAGCCCGAGCAACTGCTGCTGCACGCGTTCTTCCTTTTTAAATCCGGTAAACAATATATTGTCGCGGGAGCCTCGGGCGCCCGTGGAACAATCGGCATCCCTCTTTATTGCGTGGACATTTCGTAGTGCGTTATACACAGCCTGACGCATTGTGTCGGCCGTAGGTGTCGTAGGCGCGCTGCAGTTGTGCAAATTTCTCGCGTATTGCGCTCTCCGTTCCCTTTTTGCCTCACTTCCCCACCCCTCATCCTCTGCCAGTCCTTAGAGCTACAGAATCGTCTGTCGATAGGTTGTAGCGTTCGCTCTTTTTCTCTCTCTCTCGCAATTGCTACTCTACGCGTGAATTAAGTCGTTGGCTTTGCGAGATTAATGAAAGACGTTGTTGGTATATGAACGAGTCGTGCTCTCTCACTCTCGAGTTCTCTCTTTTTTCCCTCATTGTGCGCACAGTGGTATATACGATGAAAAATCACGGCTCGAAAGCGTACAAGCTATGCGCATGTGCGACTTGTGTTTTTCTTAATGAGCACTCGTCCGTGTCGGTAATAATGGAATGCACTATTGACGCGCGCGCGCGCGTTTTCAGGCTTCTTTTTTTCTTCTTTCCATAGAGCGCAACACTTTGTTCGAAGGTGCGAACAGCGGGGACTTTTGATATTGTTGCGCTTTAAACTATTGTCGTCTCGTTGAAGCGGGGCCTTTACAACTCTTAAATGGAGAAATTTACGAGACGGGCAGATTTTATGAGTTATCGATACAGCCAGCACACAACGACCTGTATATTTTCAGGCAAAGAGCTGTAACGAGCGAGAGTTCGCCAGAAGGTCCAATATAGGCCTGCGCTGGAGAATCAAAACGCACGCGCTAAAGCACAGTAGCCGTTCACTCGCGCCCGGAGATTATATTATTTTTCATACAGCCTCTTCAGCATCTCTCCACTTTTTTTTCCTTTATTATACGCGCGCTGCGGCGCGGGGTGGCGAAAGAAAGAGAGAGAGAGAGCTTAGGGTGCGTCCGTAGGTGGAGGTGTCACGTTACACGGGTGCGAATCGGAAAGACGATGCAGGTCTCTCCGCGCGTGCATATAATGCCCCGACGAGGACGCGTCTACCTCTCGTTGCTGCTGCTTCGATGAATTCTATTTCTTCCGACGTGAAGGCTTTGAGAAAAAGAAGAGGGACAAAAAAAAGCGGCCTCTCGCCGGTGCAATTGTGCGCCTCGAGCAAAACACCACTTTTTCCGCGGGCTTGTTTTTTTGTTGGGGAGGAGGAGGAAGGGGGAAGTTCTGCAGTGCCATTCGATAGTGAAGTTTTATTTGGATTTTGTCGAGATAATGATGATGCATCGGGCGTGTTTTGTTTATTGGGACAGAAGTGTCGGGAGAAAAAGAATTAAGGAAAGGGCAAAAAAAAAATAATTCGAAAAGAAAGGGGATAAAAACGTTCTTTTGAGTGTCCGCAGCTCGCCGAAGTGCTTTTTTTAATTAAACTTTCAATTCTCCGTAAGGTCTTACCGCGTCTTCGGCGACAAGAGATAAACGAGTTCTTATCAATGTTCCATTTTCAATTATAACCCTCTTCACGCATTCGTTCTGACGCATGTGTATCCCGCGACTTTATTCACCATATCCAAAATTCAATCATACGCCCAAAAAAATTTCGACTCCCCGCGGCTCTTGGCTGAGAGAAGCAGTACAAAAAGTATTTTGTAAAAAAAAAATATGATCTCTCAAAAATACGATCGAGTCTGGCAGGAGGAGATGGAGGGGGGGGGCAGCTTAACCGTTAATCCTTAATCACTTATAAATTTGCGTATACATAAGCGAAAAAAGAGAGGCGCGCTGGCATTTCGCAGGATATAGAGGCTCTGCAACGAGCAGGAGAAATTTTCGACGAACGAGCCGAACTGGCCGATCATCTTGCTCTGATGATGATGATTTAGCTTCCTCTCTCGCACGAGTATATACGCGCGTGCGCATATACGTGTGAGAATGAGCAAGAGAGAGGGAGTTATTACTCTAGAATCAGAAATAAGCCGAAGCAGGGGTGTATACAAGCCTCTCGCACCTTATCGACGCTCCGGCAATTTTCATTCTTATCCTCATCAAGTCTCGCTCTCTCCTTTTCTCTCAGCTCGCTTGGTGTGTAGGCGCGTGCACGAGAGCGCAGCTTATAACCTCTCGCTAACGTAAGGAGCTGCTGCTGCCCTGGTGAGAGAAGGAGTGAAGAGGAGGGCCGATCAGCCGGCGAAAACGAGGCGAAAGAGCGTAGAAACACACATCCGGCAAGAGAGAGACGAGAGAGGGAGAGATGCCTCGTCGCCCCGCATATACATATACACAGTGTACATTATGACGCGCACACGTAAACTCTTGCTACGTACAATATCAGTATGGTGAGGAAAGGTGAGGGAGAGAATAAGAGAGAGAGAGCTAGGGGCGCGTTTAATGCCTCTTTTCCCTTGGCAAGCGCGCATATTGCCAATCTCTGCGGGTCCCCCTCCTCGCTCACGCACACCCATATATACGTCCCATAAGAAGAGCTCTCCGTCTGGGTATGTGTGTTGTGCGCCCGCGCGCGATACGCGCATCGCAAAAAAGCGACGCGAAGAAGAGCGGCCCGCGAAAAAACGAAGCCCGCGAAGCGAACGTATAGCCAAGGGAATATGAGAGAATACGAGAAGTATAAGAGAGGCTGGCTCGGGGGAGGCGCGGAGGCTCTCTCTCTCTCTCCCCTTTCCCCCGGCTTTTTATCCTCGCGATACCGGCCTCCCTCCAGCTTTGCCGTATGTATATACAGCGCATACTCCTCTCTCAGTCTCTCTCGTGTGCGAGTGGTTCGTCGTCCAAGCGGGCGCTATCGGCAGATAACAAGTAGCCGCCCTTCGCGCGTCCATGTGTGCACTCGCGCCTGTATTTATGTTCATATATTTATATGTACACTCACACGCACACAGGTAAGTCACAGGCGCATTGGTAAATATATCCGCAGCGTATACAGGCGACTCGGGCGCGCGCCTCTCTGCTCTCCCCTGACTAACTGCGCCGATGATATCGGCCCACCAACAAATTACCAGGCGGGGGAAGGGGGGGCCAACCGAACGAACCTTACGTACGCGGCCTCTTCTCCCCCACTTTCGTGTCTTCTCTCCTTCTCTCTGTACGTATAGTCCATCGACTTCTTCATTCTCTCCTTCGCCATCGGTTCATCAACTTCATACATACCGAAATTATAATAACAATAATGATAAAACGAGAGAGGGAGTTAGGAGGAAAGAGGTAGAGAGAGAGAGAGCACCTGCCCGCGTCCGGGAGCCACGATCCACCGTCCGATCCTTCGAGATCCTCATTCCCGGGCGACGAGTCGCCGACGACGTGTATCGTCGCGAGAGCCTCGTATACCCCCTTCCTAGTCTCGCGAAGAGCAAGAGCGAAAGAGAGCGAGGGAGATATCGGGAGCGCGCGACTCCCCGGGCTCGCTTCCCTTTTTTTTTCGCCGCGTTTCGCCTCACGCGCGATTGTCGCTGCTCGATATACCGAGGGGGAGAGAGAGAAGCGCTTCTCTGAAAGGCAGGCTTCTCTTATCGGTCTCGTATTTATTGGCCGGCCTTATAATTACATTAACATTTCTTTCGTGAAATCTCAAAATCTTTAATGGGAAGCGTACACGCCGGGGAAGAGAGAGAGAAAGACGAGATGAGAGTGAAGGAAAGAACGATCGCTCGGGGGGAGGAGTCGATAATGATTTTTTAATTTTTTTCTCTTCCTTTGGCGAAAGAAGAGAGGGCGCACGGATGGTTGAGCGCGTGCAAATTGAACGACAGTATCGCTGCTTCGCACTTCTGTTGCTTTTAAATAATAAGCGGAAATTATTAAAGACGAGACGTATGGCATTGTATATAAACTCTCGGTGCGAGAAGGCTTGGTGAGCTTGGCGGTCAGTTTCGCGGGTATGTTTTAATTTCGATGGCTGCCAAGATTCCAGGCGTGGATGTGTAACGTTTTTTTTTTCGAAGATACTTACCGAAGGCCAGCGCGAGTCTTCGACAGAAAATTTCGCGTTTTGTTTGTTTTCGTATCTCGAGCGACTATTGTCTTACAAAATCGTCTTTCGCATCGTTTATTGAAAATATTTGTCGAGTTTGCGTAAACCAAATTTCGCATTTCATATATAAATTCGAAATCTGAAACTTTAAAGAATCGAGCGTCGCTCCCGAGAAAAACAATTTGCGCGTCGAAACATTAAAAAAAGAGAAAGGAAAAAAGTACCTCCACCGCGTACGACCGGCATATCGCCGCGGTAGTTATACCAAAGCGAGTGCGAATTTCTCGTTAACTTTCAATAACAACGCCGCGGCAAATTGTATCAGCTCGTCCATTTACGCGGCGATGAAAAGAAAGGAGCACGAAGCCGCGCGCTCGCCGCAATCTATTAAGGCGCGAGGAAAAAATGCGCGCCCGCCATAAAAAGCCACATCCTCCGGTCTCTCCTTCGAGTAGAGTAAAAAAAAAGGCCGAAAGAGCTTTCACTGCCGCGCGCGAAAACAGCTGAGCTCCGAGCAGCAGCAGCAGGAGAGCTTCTTCCAAACGCGCCCCCCCCCCCCCCGCCGGTCAATGGGAAACTCTTTGGCGGCACTTTCTCGTCTGCTCGTCTTCGGGACGTTTTAATTAATGCACAATCAGGCCTCTGCTAGGTGCGAAACTCGAGCCCATGGGCTATGCCTTCGCGCAGCATCATTGCCTTCTATTGCTTGAGGTGACTTGCATTATACCTCTCTCTCTTTCTTATTCACAGGGGGGAGGAGGGTAGGTTGGTAAGTTATCTGCGTTGTTCGCTTTTGTACTTTGTGGCCTTGCTGTTCTTTTGCCTTCGGCATCGAGAGGAGAGCAGGAATAAACAACTAGCTTGCATTAATTATTAGGGATGTGCTCCGCGAACTTCCGTTCCGCTTCAACTCTTTAAATTATTGCAAGCACAGGAAGGACAAAGTTCGCTCGTTTGACAGGAATGACATGTTTTTTCAAGTTGCTTACGAGATTTCATGTTGTTGATTGAGATACATAATTTGTTACTGATTACGTATTGGATGAGTGATTTTAATTATTTAGCGGCTGATAACGATTATTGGAGCATTATCAGTGGCTTACTAAAAAAGTATGGGCCTGCAACTCGAATTTTAATTTTCCGCAAATGACGTAAGCTTATTACGTTTATTACACAGAGAATTTGTTTTTTTTTTATTTTTATAAGCATATCTTTCTTATGAAATAAAAACTCAAATTTTCCAAAGGCCAAAGTCTTGTCTTCTGTGTCGAAATTATAAATTAATTTAAACAGGAAAATGCCAAATTTATTGCAATTATGCCGTATTGACATAATTATTATTAAGAATATAAATGTTAATGTCAATTGCAAACAAAATAAAAAGAAAAGGAAAGAATTGATAATTTTTTATTATAGTTATGTATATTTTATTGGTCCCAACTAATTTATAAACATTAATAAACATCTGAAAAAACATTTATTCATCTGTGAAATAAAAACTAACATGTTGTATAATATATTTGTGATATAAATTGCCCATTATTCTGATTAAAGCGTCATTTGTTGATCAGAAAGTAGTACATCTATTATCATGAAGTCAATTCTTTTTATTTTATCAATACTGATTTACTGGAAATTTACGTCAGCTACTTCCTGGGACATTAGAACATTTTTAAATTCTACAAATGACGCAGGTGAGCCATTGTTTTTAACGAAATTAATCGAAAATGGATCGATTGCTGAAGCCCAAGAAAAAGCTCGATTTCGACATCCCATTTTAGAAGGAATAGAAAGTTACTCAGGATTTATAACAGTCAATAAAACATATAATTCAAACACATTTTTTTGGTTTTTCCCATCACAGGTAAATATTCTACACTGTTTTAATATTGAATAATGTAATACATTTAAATTCAAATGTATATTTATATTTCAGTCAAATCCAAAAGATGATCCAGTAATTTTGTGGTTCATTGGCGGACCAGGATTATCAGTTTTTACTACAATTTTTCTGTATCACGGACCTCTTAAATTTTCATCGTTATATACGGTAGAAACTCGAAGCGATACTTTAACTAAAAATCACAGTGTAATTTATATTGACAATCCCATTGGAACTGGCTTCAGTTTTACAGAAAATGATGAAGGTTACGCAAGAGATCAAGGGGATGTTAACAGGCATGTTATCTCTTTTCTAAATCAATTTTTTCAACTGTTCCCTCAGTATCAGCGCAATGATTTTTACACTGGAGGCGATTCTTACGGTGGAGCATTTGTTCTATTAGTTGCTGATGCCATTAGAAAATCCAATGAACAAAACCAGTCTCAGATTAACTTTCAAGGTACAATGACGGGAAATGGTTATATAGATATTATCCAAAATCTTCATTCTGATTTCATATTTACGATTGGTCTTGTCGATGAACGTGGAAGAGATGAAATGAGGGCTTATGAATTAGGTATCAAACCATTGACTAGAATAGAAGTAATAATGAAAAATTTAACTGGATTTGATCATATATTAAACCTGTACTATGAAGAGTATGACTACCTGGTTTATTACTTAATATGGATCCTAACTCCCGATTTTCGTAGTGCCGCACACGTTGGAAATGTAGTCTACAATGTATCGTCTGATATCGTCAGAGATTTTTACCGACAGGAATTCGTAATGAAGCCTTTACTAGAAGATCTTTTACGTCACAATTACAGAGCTTTAGTTTATAATGGTCAATTAGACATGTATTTTCCATATACATCTAGTTTATTGGTTTACGAAACGCTCAATTGGACAGGCGTTGAAGCATATAAGGAAAGTGAAAGAAAACAATGGTGGGTTGATGGAGAATTGGCAGGCTATGTCCAAGAAGCTGGTAACTTCCATGAAGTTTTAGTAAGAAGCGCTGGACATGTCACATTTTATGAGCAACCAAAATGGACATGTGAACTATTTACAAGGTTTACTCATCGTCGGCCAATAGCTCAAGGGCAACCGGCTACGTTTCCTTTCCAAACAAGGTATGACATTCCTCCATTCATAATTTAAAATCGACAAATACTCATAAGATAAAGACTTATTTATAATTTTACAATAAAAACTTTTTTAATTTAAACTACAAGACGCACCAGTATTGTTCAAAGTAACCATATTCGATCCTGTTTCACATTCCATAAATTCCTGAGGACATTATTATTCCAAAACAGGTAATTCTCGAAAACCCGCGCGGTAGGCAATAAAAAATTCTGTTTACACAAATCAGAACGGCATGGAGTAAAGGAGAAAAAATGAAGGAAGACTTCCTTCTTAAAACCATTCTCATTTTTTATCGCTCAATCAGAACAAAGGCGAAAAAGAACAGAGGCAAAAGGAAGGAAGAGAGAGAGAGGCTACAGGTAGGGGAGAGAGCGCAAGGGATCCCAGACACCCAATTTCCACGTGCCTCCGTACGCGTGCAGTAGTAACTTCCATTCGAGTAGATCCCGTTTTCTCATGCTCTCGTCGGCGCGTCAACGAGTGTGCTGCTCCTATACTCTTGCGGCTCCGTGTCCGTTGTCCCGAACCGCAGCGATTTCGCCATTCCCAGAAATCGTTTTCGAGTGTATACCCGACAGCCTCTCTCATCGTGCGCGCCTGCGATATACCTCCTTCTTTCTTTTTCTCTTTCTCTTTCTCGAGCTTTCCCCGTCCCGGACCCTGCCGCGCGGAAAAATTGCACGGCAGCCAAACTGACGGGCGCAATTACAATCCGCACCGGGAGCGGCAATAAAAAGCGCAGCTTGGCAATGGACGTCTCGTTATGCTTCTCAACCAAGTACTTCGGACTCGCTCCCGGATCACCTGTTCCTAAGCCCTCTACAGCCTCATTGTTGTTGTTATTCGAACGCCAGAAATGAGAAAAAGGACGAAAGAAAAAACGTTTGACTCAGTACCTTAAAACTTTCTTCCGGACATTTACCTTCTTTCCGACCAAATTTTTTTTTCCACGGTATACTTTGCGGCTTAGTTACGGTCCTGCTCGTTCGTCGCTTTTACAGTGTATTCCGTGATGTGATAAATCTGGAGGAGGATACGCGAGTTTACTTGCTTCTTTTATTCGGCATTTTTTTGCGATTGTTAGGCTGGGATTTACAATAAAGTGCAGCTAAATGATTGCCTCTTATCGTCCCAGCGAATGAGACTTTGCAATTACAAGGATGTATTTCATCGGAATGGCTTTGGTAACTATTTAAAAAAAGTAAATTTATTACAAAATATAGATTTATCCATATTTTTATTAAAATAAATAAAAAGGAAAATAGTACAATTTAATTTACGGAAAATTAAAAATCTAAACGGAGATATAAAAATTTTAATAAAAATTCAAAAATCTTAAAAATATCTGTCAGCAAGACATAATTTGAGTAAGAGCTCCACAATAAAATTAAATGAAAAAAACTTCTTTTTCAATTTCGAAAAGGAGCTTATCAGCAAACCCGGCCAACAGAATGTGCAGTAAACAGACATCTGGAGTCTGGGCGAAGATATACATATACACAAGGAATTTCAAATTCTTTCGGATCTTCTCATAAAAACTCTCATAATAAGAAGCTTACTTTTTTCTTCACTTATTTTCTTATTTTTCTTACCTTGAATTCATACTTTTACGATCAGGTAGATCGTTTTCATGGCTTTTCAATAAAAAAAAAAGAGACAAGTTGACTGGTAAGATGAAATTAAAAACTACTGTCTGATTAGAAATAAAATATTCTATATTAAATTATCAGTAAAAAAAAAACAATCAATGAGATAAAAATTAATTTAGTTCATTCAATTAAATGAAAACAATAAATTTGTTGAATTTAGAGTTCCATTATCTGCAAAAATCCTATGTAATTTTCCTACAATTATTCTAATAATATTTAGATAAAATCAACGTAAGGAAAAAAAGTATAAGCAAAATTAGTGGAGTAGTGTTGGTATAGTTATCGGCCTTCTGATGAGTAAACTGTGTAAGAAGTTCGCATGTCCATTTTGGTTGTTCAAAAAACGTAACGTGTCCAGAATTCCTTACTAGTACCTCGTGAAAGTTTCCAGCAACTTTGATGTAACCTGCCAGTTCTCCATCAACCCACCATTGTTTTCTTTCACACTCTTTGTACAATTCAGCACCTGACCAATTAAGTGCTAGGTAAAAATTAACACTAGATGAATATGGCAAAAACATGTCTAATTGGCCATGATAAATTAAAACTTTATAATTGTATTCCAAATTTTCCTCCAACAATTGCTTAATTAAATTAGGATTATCTTCTTTAAGATAATGTTTGACAGTGTCAGACCTAAAATTCAAAACTACTTTTCCAACATGCACAGCTCTACGAAAATCAGCACTTGAAATCCAATCCAAACCGTAATTTTCATAGTTAAACTGATCACCTACTATATTATAAAAATAGTTGTAGCCAATTAATTTTTTAAGAAGTTCAGTTGTTTCTTCCGTCACGCCAAGTTCATCGTTCATTTCTAAAACTTTGAGAACGTTTCTAACTTTTTCATCTATTAAGCCAATGGTGTAAAAAAAATCAGAATACCTTTTTTGATAATCATTGTTCATAAAACCATTACCTATTATTAATCCTTGTAAATTAATATTAAATTGATTTTTGTCATTAAATTTTTTAACCGCATTGGAAGATGATATGACAAACTTTGCACCGTATGAATCGCCTCCAATATAAAAATCATTGCGCTGATACTGAGGGAAAAGTTGGAAAAATTGAAGAAGAAATGAAATCACATGTTGGGCAATGTCCTCTTGATTTCTTGCGTAACCCTTATCATTGTCTGTAAAACTAAAACCTGTGCCGATGGGATTATCAATATAAATAACGCTGTGATTGCCAGTAATACTGTAGTTTCGATATAGAAGAATATTTTCTGATGTAATTACAAAAGGTCCATTAAGTGTAAAAACTGCACCTAAAGTTGAGACCCCTGGACCACCAATAAACCACAAAATTAGTGGATCATCTTTTGGATTTGACTAAAATAAATATTATTTTTATTTAGATAAATATTTGTCAGTCCACAATAATTAAGTAAAATTTCAATGTTTTAAATAAATCAGAATAAATACCTTCGACGGGAAGAACCAGAAAAATGTGTTGGAATTATACGTTTTATCAATCGTTATGAGTCCTGAATAACTTTCTATTTCTCCTAGAGCTGGATGTCGAACTCGAGCTTTTTCTTGAGCTTCTGCTATTGATCCTTTTTCAATAAACTCCGTTAAAAATAATGGCTCCCCTACGTCCCCTCTAGAATCTGGTATATTGACGTCATAGTAAAGAGCTGCTGTATATTCACAGCAAATTATTAGCACTAAAATGTGATATACTGACTGCATGATGTTATACTATCACTTTCTCAACGACAAATGACACCTTTATCAGAATGACAATTATATCGCTTGCATCTTAAATGTTTTTACAACAGGCTTGTTCGTATTTTGGAAATGAGTAAAAAAATTTGTATACTTCTGATGTTTGTAAAAATTTTGAAATTCATTGAAGTCGATGATTCATAAAAAATAACTAAAAATAATTTTTAATTTTTTTCTTTGTTAAAAAAATAAATATTTTATTCGTGAAAATATTATAAAGAAACATTTTAAAATAGCAACACAAGGAAAAAAATGAATCAAAGCGACGAAGCAGTGTTGGTACAAGCCTTAGAGGAGAAGAAGTACCTTCTTTTTCTCTTCGAGAAATCTTCCAACTATAAATCACCCTGCGAGAGCGATTTTCTCCAGGGATCGATTATAATATTTAGATAAGCAGCGAGGATCGTAAACGTTCGATCGACTCTTCCACGGAGCGTCGAGAGAGTAGCTCCCGATGTTGTGGCGCCACCCAGATTGTCCGTTTGCGGAGGTCTGTACCTTATTGCTTCTTCCTCTCGTTTGCTAAACAGTTCTTTTTAGTCAGCTTTGATTATGACTTTCGATTACGTTACCCTTACTCTATTGCAAGAAAAAAGGAAAGGATTTAAAGAACTTTGACCATTCAGTTGCTATCGAAGCGTAATTGCTCTGTTTACTCGGTAAATAAACTATTCTAATTGTCTTGGGTAGATAAATTTTATTGTTGGAACTGGGGCTTATCTAATCAGATTACATTCTTTTAAACACGTGTCGAATATGTCTTTAAGTAGTACAAAGCACATAATGCGAAGTCCTGATAGTAAAGTATCGGAAATGGTCGAACGAGACATAACGAACCGTTGCGAATTGACTTGTACATAAGTTACTGCCGCACGCAAGCTAATCTTTGAAATTTTGCATCCGTACTCGAGCCTAACACATTTAAACCTCGTATCTTTCTAATATCTACAAAGAAAAACAACAGCAAACTAGGATTTTACAACAAACAATTTGTGAAGAGCCTGTAATCTTTTCATCGACTAGAAGTCACTCTGTATCCACTGGTTTCATTCTGTGCGTCCAATCAGGTGCCTACTCGATTTCCAATCTTCAATCATTATCATCAACCAATGTTCCGGCAACATTCAATTTAATCAATCCTTCTTTTCGTAATAGCCCCGATTAATCAAAACGACTCGATACGCAATAAATAAAAGCGTTGCATCAAGCACACAAAGTGGGCATCGAACTTCCTCAAACAAAAAATCTGAGCAGCTTCTCTCGCACAGGTGTTCTTGGCGAAGTAAACGAGAAAGAGACAATCGTTGCACCACGATAAAAAAAAACGACGATTACCTATCGGTCCTCGCGTCTAAGCTTATCGCCGAGAGTCGTCCCAAGCGGCGTAGTCTCGCATTTATAACCGCGACATCCGTCTCTTATCTCTTTTCCCCAATGCGAGCCTGAAATTATATCTCTATCGGCTTCAGAGAGCAGCGGCGGGTCCACGCGTGAGCGGAGAGCGCACACGCAAATGTGTGTGCATTATGTGCGCGAGCGCCATAAACAAACGGCCGGTAAGGGCCGCGACGCGACGAGATAATGGAACACGATGTCGGGCCGATAGCGAGCCGCGTGTGCAGCCGGCAGCCGTCAGGAGCGATTAGTAACATTAAGCACCGATCTCTCTCCTTGCTTTTTCTCCCTCCCTCAGCCCACTACCTTACCTGCTGGTGAGCCTGGAGCTAAGGAGACGCGTCATAACGACTAGAGGCTCGACCGATTGTCTCGTGGTTTTGTGTCTCGTTTCCCGCACGCGCCTGCAATTGTCCTCTCGCCTGAGCCTCTCTTAGCGATACACGTATATATACGTAATGTATGTACGGCTTGGTGCGCGTTTATGTCTATACGTGGCTCTGTACGTGCGGGTATATGTTTTATTTCGCGTCTTCGCCCCGTACGTGTCTCGTTCGTCGTCCATATCCTAATGACTATGCACATGCGCGCGCGTTAGATTTTCTTCGGACTCGAGAGCCGTATATAAAGCGTCCATACAATGTTTTCATTTGGTTAATGGCTCCGACGTAAGCATAAGCGAGCAGCGACGAGTACGTACGCTTCTTCTCTCACGCGCAAGAGACGCGTCAATTCGAGTGTTTACTTTATATCGTTGAAAGTGGATGTATCGCGCCGGGTGATATTGATTTTTATTAACAGCGAATGTTTTTCGTGCGTCGACGAGAGAAGGTAAATAAACGAAAGTGCTTTACAGCGATGTATTGATGTTTGGAGGCTACATTGTTACTTCAATACGCGCGGTAAATATATCGAATTTTTCTGATAAATATAAAAGAGACAGATTAAGATGGTAGAATTGAAGAAAAAAAAAGAAACAAAATTCATTTAATCATTGTACAGCGAATGAAGGGTAATGTGCTTTTGTATAACGACAATAACATCGCTTTCTTAGTAATTGCGCGCAAATCAATGATTCCCAAAAGGACTGGCATTAATATATCCACTGCTCCCTTAGAAGCTTCACGCACGAGAGGTCGCGGTGTCCTCAGGTACGCAGATACACCCGCAGTCAATGTAGCCCGAAGCAATCTCGCGCTCGCACCGAAGTTGATGAAAGCCTCAAACGGCCTGAGGCTCTCTCTCTCTCTCTCTCTCTCTCTCTCTCTCCCTCTCTCTCTCTTCGGGCTTCGCCTACGGCTAACCGCAATACGCACTCTCGCAGGAGGTACACGACAGGCAGAGCAGACACGTCACGGACTAGGCTTGTTAGTGTGCCTGGCGCGTCTAGCGCGTCTCGCGGTCGTTAAGTGAGACGGTTACATTGAGAGATGGCCGATGTAAATTGCAATGACGCGGCTCGCGCGCGCGACGCTATGTGCGCGTTGCCGCTCTCGCAATAGCTCCTATATACACGCCTCTATATACCGAGAGAGAGAGAGAGAGTCACACACGGACGCGGTGCGGGCACAGACAGTGTGTAGCCTGCTATAGTGATAAATCAACGTCAGCAAATTGTGATAAATAAAGTGCAGGCGACCCGTTAAAGAGAGAAGCCTCCGATCGGACTCACCCTCGCGGCGATTTTTCACCGCAGCTCCCCTCCTTCTCCCCCTCCCCCCCCCCGTCGTCGCAATGCATGTCTCTGGCTCGTTCGCTCAGCGCGAAAAATCTTATCAACGCCGTTTTCTTCATTCGCGGTTGTATACAGGACAGAGGGGCCATGCAAATGCGCGCGACGATAAGGTCCGCTGTGGCAGGAGGCGAGTGAGAGCGAGAGAAAAGTACGAGCAAGATTAAAAACGCGCGAGAGTGGAGAAAAGAAGGCTGCGCGGATAACGCGACGCGTCCTCTCGGCGCGCAAAAGAAGTGGCGTTGTTATTATTGCCCAGCCGGACGTACATAATTTTTATTGAGCGAGCGAAGAGGAAGGTTTGAGAAAAGTGTGTGTACGGCTACCGGAGGATCTGGCAGGCGCGACGCCAAGCGAGAGAGAGAGAGAGAGCTACGGCTTTGGATAACGGTATCGCCGATAGAGCTCGAGAGACGTAATTGCGCTTGGCGCGAGAGGTATATACCCTGTAAGTGTCCGTGTGCTGCTGGTCCTGTGCTGCAGCGAGGAAGAAGAAAAAGAAGTAAGGTCGACGAGCTCTCTTGGCTTTTGCTCGAGAGGTGGAAGGAAAAAAAAAGGGACGACTACCGACGAAATAATGATATAGGGAACGGTGTGCGTTCGTTGAACGGCTCGTATACAGCTTTTACTTTCGAGGCTTAGCTCTGTGGCTGCGCTCGGAAGTTTTATTTAGGATGTGTGCATGTATCGTTTAAAAATAAAGAGAGACGCTTTTGTCAGGTGCGTTGATTGGCTGAAATAACTTTGTCACTTATACGCGCGTATATAAATTTATAAAGAAAACGATGAATTTTATAAATATTTTAAGCGAATATAAATACAGACGGCTGGTGGGATTGAATGAAAAAAGTTATCTCGTCAAAATAAATAACTAAAAATAACCAGCGGCGAAAGGCTGCGCGCGGCTCGTAAACCAACAGACTTCGCGTTTCGATCGGCAAGAGAGAGAGCAAGAAGTCGAAATTCGCTGCGCGGAAAAAATAGCGCCGTAAATCGGCAGGTGGTCATCATCGAGGCTTGCTCAGCTCGTAAATAGTCATTTCGGCGCTTCGTCTCGCGCCACATTCGTCTCACGGCCGTACCGATCTCCTCGTCGTGGAGTCTCGTCCCATCTTCCGCTAACGGTAACCCGGAATGTTTCTAGATCCGTAAGAGGGGCCAACAGGCAGGCTCGATTAACAACTCGACTTTCGCTATTAATTTTTAATTTCCTTCCTTTATTGCCTTATCCCCGCTCAAAAAGCTTTATTTAAAAGCGAGGAGCGACGATTGGAAGATGCGCGAAACGCCAGCGATGAATCGCGAAAAACTGCGAGGACGAGGAGGCCTACTACTGTGTTGCCGAGTAGAGACGCGACGAGGAGGAAAAGTGTCGGGATGCTGGGCAGAAGCGACGTAGCAGCTTGCCACGAAAGAGAGATAGAAAGGGGTATAGGAGGGGAAGGACGAGGCAAGAGAAATGAGAGAAAGAAGAGAAAAAGGAGCGGGATCGCTTCTCGGTATGTGCGAGAGAGCTCTCTGCGCATCTCCCGAGGTAATGGGCTTCCTCTCTCTCTCTCTCTCTTTCTCTCTTCGGCTCGCCAACTCGGCTCCGGCACTATCTACGTCATATATCGCCGGTTAATTAATCGTTTAATGAAACAGTAGTTAGCCGCGATGATTGTGATATTTTATTATCATGCGCGCGGAGTGGGGGGTAAGGAGGGAAAAAGGGGGTGCGCGCAGGCCTTTACCAGCCAAAACCCGTGGGAGGGAGAAAAAGTATAGGACGGGGGAGGTATGGGAGGAATGAGAAACGAGGCGGCGACGGGGCGAGGACAGGCCAGGAGCAATTTGCGAGGAAATCGCTGGGCGCGCCAGACAAATAGTCGCCCTCGGCTGATGTCGTCGTCGTCGTCGGCCCGGTAGTTGCGAAACTCGACGACTATACGACGTCGACGTACTCGTATAGTCCCTCGACGATGTATAGACGCGAATATGGCTGGCATTTTTCAGGCGGACGCGTATGCTCTCTCGAGAAGCAGCTCTTTTGCCGGCGCTGATCGATGGAGCGCTGAACGGCGCGCCGCGCGATGATATGCGAGAGGCCTTCGCTTATTTCCCGGGATATCGCGAAGATGATGCCCCCATGTCTCGAGTGCATACGGCTGTTACGAGAGTGCGCCTTCCCCCGCTCGTTTCGCCAATCTGAATATTGCTCTCGTTTTGGCCCGCTACTTCGGTCGAGTGTACTTTTGGCTCAATAGCCTTATCGCTCTCTCGTAGACGATTGTCGCTCTACATCAGAGATTATGCGACTCTCCGCGACTGATATGAGCTAGATGAGTTATACGCGGCGAACGACTGGCATTGCCTTGGCCCGACGTTTTTATATTTTCCCGTTATTGTTGGCCGCGTTGCAATAACGAGAGTAATCGACGGAATAAAAAATTCAATTGGATGCGCACATGTGCGAGAGAGACAATTCGTTAGGGCCTGTGAGCTGAAAATTTTGACCTTACCAGCAACTTGGGTGGGTAAAGATTTGTGCATTTGAAACAATGAAACATATTATGGATTTCTGATTAACTACATATGACGTTCAATGAGATTATTGAGTTGCATAATGTTATAACGTGATAAATAAATTGAAGATGAATAAGTTCTCATCGAGTTGTTAAAGGACGATATTGAAACGTTAGCGATGCGTTACGTAAAGGAATATAACACAGCAGATGGCTCGAATTCGAAATTTTTCGCAGATGGCATGATTTTATACGCGCGTTACGCGATATTCCCTGTGTAAAAAATCAAAAGGCGAAAACATTTCTTTAGTGTTTGGACAACAAATTTTAAAGTTAAACAATGGAATTGGAGTTTTTTCGTCGGAATTATTTCGTAATATTTAATATAAAAGATTAATTTTTGATTTACGACTGTTAATCATGATTGACCCCAACAAATTTATTAAAATTAATTAGCACCTGTAAAAACATTGATTTATCTGCCAAACAGTGATTCATATAATTAAATTTATTTGTGGCACCTAATTGCGTATGATGCTCTGATAACGTAAATATTTGTCGATGATAAAAAATACGTTAGACATATTTAACTTTGATAATAATAGAAAAATTAAATGATCTCCTTTGCTACAGTGAAGAACATGCGTTACCAGCAAATATGAGTAAGTAAATTCGATTGTGCGCCAAAAAAAAATTTCCATTCCCTTATTACGCTATACAAAGCTCAGTGTGGTGCGCGTACGCGTATAGGCACAAGTGAATTATTAGCTACCGTAAAAAATTAGCGATTCTAGCGCGCGCACACGTGTAACCTCGATAAAGGCCGATTTACCGACACCGAGAAAGAAAGAGAGAGAGAGAGAGAGAGAGAAAGAGCGGCGAGGAAGAGCCAAGGAATGAAATTCAAAATTAATACCTCGAGTCTGTAACGGCAACGGTAATGCGTAGACAGCTGCCCCCGCGAATAATGCTAATGCATTCGTTTTCTTGCGCCTCTTTCTCTCTCTCTCTCTCTCTCTCTCTCTCTCTCTCTCTCTCTCTCTCTCGTAAATATATAATTTGTACAAGAAGTCTTGGACTGCATAAACATAACAATACATCATTCGCTCTTCTTCTTCTGCGGCACACCACCATTCCGGTTCGTTTTGCCATAAGTTATATTCTATATCCGAACTTTCCTCCGCTAATTTCTTCGGCGACGTCGGATTTTTTTCTCGCCCCTCTTCCTTCTCCCCCTCCCCGCGCCCTGAACCTACTTCTCTTCGATTCGCTTTCTCCCCTTCTCGCGCGCACCTCCCCAAAGTCAAGGGGGCCGCTTTCGGCCTGTGGTGCTTCTTGTAGACGCGGTGATTGATCGTCCGAATAACTAAACTCCCGGTCTGTCGGCAAGTTTCTCTCTCTCTCTCTCTCTCTCTCTCTCTCTCTCTCTCTCTTTCCTTTTCCTTCGACTTCTTCCTCTTAGGACTTGGCTTTAAACTGCAAGCACTCGCGCGCACGAGAGAGAAAGGAAGAGAGAGAGAGAGAGAGAGAGAGAGAGAGAGCGACGCGCCCCGCGGCGGTCATTGTCCGTTCCTTTAGCGTCTTCTTTCATTATGCCATTTTTAATCAGCGAAGAGGAGCCTCACGGACACGGAGCCGCAATGTCATTAGGCTCACAGCCTATACCACCCCTCTCTCTCTTCTCACTATATCTCTCTTCCTCTTTCTTTCAGAAAAGAAAATGAAAAACGAGAATGAGGGAGAGAGCGAGACGCGCATTATCTCGTTTCTTCGCTCCTCGCTCTTAGTAACTCTGCTCAAGGCATATGGGTGCTCACGAGTCATCGCGAGAGCCGAAGAAAATCGAACGAGATAAATCAATCGATATATCGATGCCGGGCGTCACGCAGCGAATCGTCAGCCCAGACTCCATGCATAACGACTTCTCCGGAGGCGAGACGTTGCTTTTTTTTCTTTATTTTCTTCCAATTTTTTTTTGTTTATCATGCGACAGAATCGCGCTATGAGCCGAAAAGCTACGCGAAAACAGTTGCGGGGCGGGCAGGCTCGAAAGTGACTTTTTGCCCGGCAATCTTTATGTAGATTAAGCGGCCATCTCCACCCTTTCTTGTCCGCGTAAATTCTCATTAAGGCATTGCATTATGCAACTCGAAATTCGGCCGAGATCCGAGTTTTTTTTTTATTTCGCCCGTGACACTTTGGGCATGCGTCCGCTTTGTAGAATGAAGTGGGCACGCGAAATTAGTATTGATTGGATTCATTATGAATGTAAAGCGGTAGTTCGCGAAGAGATCGCGGACCCATTAAGTTTTTGCGCGCGAAAGAGAGACAGACAGACAGAGGGAGAGTGGGAAGCCAGTCGCTGGTGGATGCATACGATAAAGTAATTAAAGCTTTTTCCATCGATCGACAACCCATCGGAATAGAGATTTATGTCTTGGAGTTTTTGAAGCTTCAGCGGACTACAGATTTATGCTATAATGATATTCTGTTTAGTTTTACTATAGAGACTATCAAATCTGGTATAGAAATCGAAGGTTTTCCAAAATTCAAGTTTTCAGCATGTCCCGCAATGAATTGGCAAAATACACGTTACCAACTTTGTACAGTTTATTTCGAGTGCATTTTGTCTAATTATTCATGCAGCGCGCTTTTTGTTTTCTTCCAATAGACGCGCGCGCAAAAAGAGTCAGTCCTCTTTTACGTCAATAAATCTCTTTAATGGCGATTGAATTCCGAGTTTTTGTCTCGCGCTAACTGTCCATAATTAACCGCGCGGCTTTTAATAATCAATCGAAAAGAAGTGCAAAGCAAGGTATAAGCCCAAGTGAAGAAAAGGAGGTCCCAGGCTACCGATACAGCATAGCTTCGCATGAACGGCCGACATTTAGAAAAGCGTTGCATTCCAGGGGGGAGGAGAGGGAGTACTCGAGATCGGTATTAGCATTAGCAGTCGGCTCAAGCTGCGCGCGCAATCACGAAGAAAAGCCTTGACTCCGGAGCTCAGAGGGAGGGGGAATAGAAAATACTCGACAACAACTTTCCCGCGTGGAAAAAACGACGAGGCGTTCGCGCGCTACAGCGTACACATAAGAAAGTCAGGAGACAATCGGATCGATCGGGACAGTGTACTTACCGATCTGTCGGCTATGATAATCGCTCGCTCACGCGACACACGTCCCCCTCCCTCCTGTTGGATCGATAGCTTGCCGATTTGCAGATGTGAAAATCGGCACGCTCTGGAAAGCGACACACTGCTCCGGGGCGTAAAGCCGATTCGTCGACGTCCAGACTGATTAATGCCCACCGCTATACGCTCTCGAGTTAAACGCGTGGATTCTTAAGAGAAGGGGCCAGATGAAAGCGCGAGTGGACGAGTTGAGGCCAGTTGAGGTGTACAGGACGAGCTGCTACTGACGCGCCAATAAGCGGTCGATTGTAATTAGGTGGAATGTAAATCAATGTCCAACTCTCTACCTCTCTCTCTCTCTCTCGGTTGCTCGTTGCCGAGCTGTATCTCCTGAGTGCTTCTCTCTTTCTCTTTGCTCTTCTCTCGGCCGCCTGTAGAAAATGTTTCACATAGGGCACGGACGACGAGAGGAGCACCTGGCCCTGCACTCGGAGGAGTTTGCTCGTTTGCACGTGTACGTCTTTGTTTGTCTTTCGTACCTGGCAGATCTTTATTTAGCAAGGCGAGTATGCTTAAACAAATAAAAATCGTCCAATTATCAGTAGAATCAGGAATAAGGTCCGCAACTTTTTTTCAGCTTAGAATTTTTAATTTCTCTCTATTATTAACCCTAACATTTATTTAGTAGTATTCAATTAATTGACGAGCTAGACTCTATACCTTTCAATTATCCAATTGCTCTACCGAACCACAGACTCATAATGGACAGCCATTAAAACGTCTTTAATTAATTACTTGTCCAATCGAAAAATGAGAAAAGAGAGATCTCTCTCTTGCGCTTTGGTCTTCGTAATAATGCACGTATTATCGAAAATCACTTAGTGGCGAGAGAGAGAGGCGGATCTCTGTCCTTCCAGCAAGGTGTGGAGAGCGCTTTGGCCCGTGACTCAAGAATTACCTTGCCCAATTGATGGATTCATATTATCCGTATCAGCGCTTAATGCAAATTCGATTAGCGACTCTTGGGACAAGCCGCGAGTAGAGGTTTTTCTTATCTTGCATAATTAAACGCAAAAATGTATTGAGAAAATACGTCGGCTCCTTCGACCTTTTTTTTTTACTTTCCGAAAAATAACGAGCAACCTGCCGAGGCTACGAGATAGCAGCGTTATCTCGTACACACACGAGGCGGCCAGGAATCCTTGGAGGTCGCGGAAACGTTTTCCAATGGTGGGAGGGACCGTTAAAGCCGCGGGACGAAAAATCGGCGAGGAAGAGGGAATCGGCAAGCGCATATTTGGGCGATTTAAAATAAAATTAAGATCGATTGGCCCTCTGAGCGCACGCGAAACTCTTCGGGGGCCATTTGTATATACACGTTGGCGTACACGTGTACGGGACAAGATCGGCTTCGCTTTTGCAAATTCGTGGGGACCGGCCGTTGGAAGGAGGTGGAAGATAAGCCCCGGGCCACAGACTGGAGAACGACGACGAGTGAGATAGAGAGAGAGAGGGGGAGGCAGGAGCTCAAGGCGAAATGTTAATTCGATGCTACCGGCTCGTGGTCACTGCTAATTAGAAACGAGCCACCGGATACCGGCGGAGAGACACTGAGAAAGAGAAAGAGCAAGAGAGAGAGAGAGAGAGAGAGAGAGAGAGAGAGAGAGAGAGAGAGAGAGAGAGAGAGAGAGAGAGAGAGAGAGAGAGAGAGAGAGAGAGAGAGGCTTGACGAATCGCAGATCGTTAGTTGCGGCGCGCGTCGGGAATTTTCGGCTCGGGACACGCGTCGCGCGAGAGCGCAGGACGCCTATATACACCCGTTGCCGCGCTGAGAAAATTATCGCGGCGACTCGCGCACGCCGGGAATTACCATATCGACGCGCGCATCGGAATTCCATTTCTGCAGAATAAATCGAGAGGGTAAAGGAGGAAGTGGGAGGGAGGTCTGCAGGTGATAAATTGCAAATCGCTGTTTTACCCTGGCTTTCGATATTAGTTGCTCGCTCAGGGGAGAGGGAGGAGGGAGAGCAGCGTTAAATTTATTTGGATTTTCGCTGCGGCGTGAGTGCCGATAAGTCGAGAGTCACGCGTATGTATACGCGAGGAAATTTCCTATAGGTCGTCTGCAACGGACGACTCGGGAAAGACTTTTTCTCTCTCTCTCGCGGGTCCTTTTACTTCTTTTCCTCTAGCTGTGTTGCTACGGAGAGGTGTGCCTGCGCACAAATTGCGAACTTGTATGCTGCTCCTTCCCCTTAACCCCCCTCCCCGTGACTACGATGCCGATGTATATATTCCCGCGAGAGTACGAATCTCATGCGGGATATATCTTTATGTAATAGGGTATACGGGGAAAATTATACTCGCCTGTGTGTTTGTTGTGGGTTGGGGGGGGGGGAGGAGGGAAAAAAACGGGACTTTTTCACTCGGGGGTTATCCAAGTATAGATGCGCTCGGGGCAGAGGGTGGGAGGCTAAAATTTATTCTAAATTAAGCGCCGATTTACGAGTTTTGTGTGTGTGTGCGCCGCGTATCATTTGAATATTTACTTCATTAAGGATGGATTTTTAAAATTATCAACGTGTTTATAAGTATGCAAATGTCTTTTTCATGCAAACACAATGGCGACGCTTAAGGTGTGTTTTATTTAATTAAGAAATTACTTTGGCCGGAAGAGGACGATAATAGTAGTCGTGTCCGCGTGTAAAAGTGCTTGTTCGAATACCGAGGAATTTGGCGTATAAAAAATTTTTTTATTGTGTGTAGATATCGCATGATGATTATTAGAGAGCCGTTGTCGTATTTCATACTTTCCATTTCTTTTTCGGTTTTTGTAATAATCATCGTAAATAAGGAAGAAGACTTGATTGAGGATCGTTTTGTTAAGTGTACGCTTAAAAAGAAGACAAAAAACAGTCTTAAATTTTAATGATAAAGTAATCATTGAGCATTTCAAACGATCCTCACAAACATCGCACATTATTATTAAAAAAAACTTTTTTTACACTTGTTGATAAACCAAGCCTTCTTGCGCTGCAGCAGCTCAAGCACACTGTCACTGCTGTCGCTTATCACTTGTGATTTTTTCGATCCGCACAAGGTGAGCAATTGCTTAGGAACGTTCAATGCTACCGCTGCCGCTCGAATTTTTCCTCTTCGCGCTCAGAATGTATTTAGATAACGAACATTCCTCTATGAAATTACACGTATTGCCACTTACAGATTCCCGCGCGATGTTTTTTTTTCTTTTCGCAAGGCGTGAAAATTGCAAAGCCTAGTTCTTTTACCATTAGACCGATCCCGCGGCGCACAAACAGCGTTAAAAAGCCACTTATTTATATATTTATCTACGTTTTTCCCCCTTTATTATAAATTTCGCGAAAAAAAAGAAGTTTAACGCTCTCTCGTAATAATTGCGTATACCAATCTACCAATAAACCGACCACATTCACGAGATCAAAGCGCGCCAACAAGGTCAGACACATAATAAGCCGGTCGCAATCGCTCTACGGAGGCGCGATATCAAAGCGCGAATTGTTATGTGCTCGGCTAACACCCACGAAGATCTCGGCTCGGATAGCACACGACGTGCCATTAACAATAACAATTATTTCTAATTAACTATTCCCACGGACAGCCCTCAATATTTTTCCCGGTACACATACTCGTGCGCTTACACACACATAGTCAGGATCTATCGGAGCGATAATTTTTCCACGGCTCTCCAGAAGCATTAATTGCTCCAAGCTTGCGCTTAGCCGTGGATAGGCCAGGCACGCGTCGATGATTTGTGTCTGTGTGTGTGGGTTAGCAAGGCGGAAAGAGCCGTCAGTCGCGCGCGGCGGCAAATGCGTTTCGCGTGTCGAGCCGATAATGGCGCGAAGCATATAGGCGAGAGAAGCGATAAACGAGCGCGCGCGCCCCTGCGCGAGAAAATTAGCTCGGCGACGTGCGCTTGCGATTATGTAAATATATATACATGTATATATACAGAAGTAGGGGGGGGGGCAGGCGTGGTAATACTGCATATACCCGTTGACAGACGCTAAATGCCCGCTGACGATTAGCCGGCTAGGCAGACTTGGCCATTAGCATAGAAAAGCGAGAGAGGCGCGCGCACACGTCAATGATTATGACGAGAGCAGCTCGTTCGCCAAATGGGCTTTCTTAATCTGACGACGACTGTAGCGCGAGCCGCACTGATGGATTTTTCGAGGACACCTAGCGGCCTTCTCTCTCTTCTCTCCTCTCCGCGCGTCTCTCGTTTTCTCGGGGCGTTATCTTTTGTGCCGAGAGAAGCTTTAAAACGCAGGAATTTTGGGCAATTTTGCTCGCACTCGCGCGGCCAATGATGTGTATTTAATTTTATGCGGCGAGGTGACGCTAATGATTTTAAGTGCGTAGTTAAGGTGAATTTATGAATTTCATATAACAGGAGAGAACGTCGCGTTGGTTTTTGCTTCGCTATTTTTGGCGAATGAATATTTCGCAGCGAGGAGGGGGCGCGGGGACGTTGACAGCTGCGACGGGTTTGCAAGGCGTGTATACTACTTACTGCGACCGAATAGAGTAGTGGTCTGCTCTTTTCTATACCAAGGCCGTGCGACTTACGTACCTGTAACAAAAAATTGAAAGGTTGCATTTTAATAAACGAATGGTATTGTGTAATTCGATGAATTTGCATGCGATAGTTAATTGTTTTATTTTTTCGTTAAAAAAAGAAAGGTTTCATTTTTACGAAATTTTAACTTTTTGTAAAATATATAGGTTTGTAAACTCAAATATTTCGTTACTTTTGAACGCAATCAAAATCGAAATTCAATATTGGTTATTTAAAAAAATTCCAACTTTGAAAATAAGCGATAACGATCGCGTAGAATTTGAAAAACTGCAATCATCTAATTCTCGGAACTGCAGGATTTTTATCCTGTAGTTCGGAGAATTATGTGATTGTCTTTTGACTGTTCAATAGATATTCCTAACAATCCATTCCAAGCTGATTATTATTGGTCACCATATTTTTGGGAACAAAACAAAAATTAAGCCATTATATAATTTGACGAAAAAAAAAAATGGCAAATACAAGTCTTCGAAAATGGCCTATTTGAACAAGAAAGCTCACTTGAAGCTCATTCATATTTTAAACGTTCCATATAGCCAGGCAGACCGCTTAAAAAGAGAGCAACATTACAGCTTAAAGCAAACGAGTGACTCCTAATTCCAGTGTAGTGTTAGCAGCACCTGCGTCCACTTGCACGTGTTACACGCTGCTCTCGCAATTTCCAGTGGCACGCACGCGCATTTCGAGAGCCTCTCTCGCGCGCAAGAGGCAGCGACAAAAAAAAAGGAAGAAGATAGAAGGAAAAAGAGAGAGAGAAAAGAAAAGGAGATCGCGAGGAGGGAGAAAACAAAGCCGCGGTAGCAGAGTAGCCTCGTGTTTTCGCGTGAAAGTGTCACTCTCGGCCGGACGGGCGGATAGACGTGTGTCGTCCGGCGGACAGGAGGTGGGCCCCTGGAAATAAGGCCGGGGGGCGCAAGTGCGCCGGGCCTAGGACGCGCATCGCCGTACGACGTGACGGAGCCCTTTCTCTCTCTCTCTCTCTCTTGCTCTCTCGGCCGGAAAGGAATTGCCGCGGCTGCGGGCTCTCGCATACCTGCCTCCAGGAATGCGCGTCCACGCGAGAAAGATGGAGAGAGAGAGAGAGAGAGGGAGGGGAGCGGCTATTGTCTTGTCAGCGGGAGCCGCTAAATCTGCCCGGCGATCTCTTCACGATCATTGCACCCCCCTCGTCTCCTCTCTAGTTCTCCCGTTCTCCCCTCTTTCGCTCCTATACAAAACCTCGACGCCGAGTTCTCTCGCGCGCGAGAGCGAGAAAAACGAGCGGTCGCCTCTCTCGACCGAGAGAGCTCCACGTGATTTTTCACTCCCGATTCTAATCCTAGTCAGTCAGAATGCATTTTCCGCGATTTTCAATTTCGTCCGGATTCCTTTCTCTCTCTCTCCAGCTCTTCCTCTTTTTCTCTTGCTATGCTTCGCTTCCTCACTCGAGATGCTTCCCTCTCGCGCGGAGAGATTGCCTCTTGCTTGGAAAAATACCCATCTACTATTTTCGCTCTGGGTTTCTTATCGACTTGTCGCTTTACTTCCTCTTGCCCCCGCCTACTGTCATCCACCGACGCACGAAATACTGATTTTGACGACGTTTCATTTTTTTTCGTCTTCGCACATTCCAATCACCATTTCAAATAGAACAAAAAAAAAGTCAAGGGAGAGTGAGAATCATCCTTAGAATTAACAGTTTAATTCATAACCGAAATGATAAATGTGCGCTGGCTGCACGAAGCACCAAACGAGAGATTTAATCATCTCAAAGTGTCTTAACAATTTTTTCATCACTTATACCACGGCTCGGATAAGGCCAGAAGAGGAGAGGGTGTGATGGAGGACAGGGGGAGGGAAGCTGTAGCCACTTTCTAAGCAGGTCAAACGGGAAAAATCGAGTAATTAATGACCGTAGAAAATCCATTGGAAAGAAAGTAACAAAATCATGCTTCGGCAATCAGAAAAAAGCCTCCCATTGCGCTTGCGCGCTAAGCGCTTCGAATCATTAATCAATGGCCCTCCCTCTCTCTCTTTGCGGTCTCGGAGCGCGCGTCCACCCGCGGTCTGCTCTCGCTCTGTATCAAGGCCACGAGCGACGTATATACACTGAAAAGCGCCAGGGCGGAAAAGATGCGCGCGCGCGAAATTAACGATGAAAAAGTGCGATCGAGAGAGGAGAGAGTCAAAGGGAGAGAATAAGAGAGAGAGAGAAAGATGATCGATGACACCGGCACGTTTTTACGCAAACGCGGGGTCGTAGACACTCCTGCTGCCACCCTCCTTCTTCGTTTTCTAAGCCATTGGTGTCTCGGTTGGGAAGACTCATCGATCCTCGCACTTCCGGCACATCCACAGAGAAAGAGAGAGAAAGAGAGAGAGAGAGAGGGAGAGGGTGGCTTTGGTCTCCCTCGGTCGGCTCTCCCGACGTCTTTGTTTTTGTCCCCTATCTTTGTCCCTCTGCAGATCAGTTCGCAACATTTGCAAGTCGAAAGGATATCGAAGGTCCCCGGCGCTTGTATCGATCGATCGTAGCCGGCCGCGGCGATCAGTTATTCTTCTCTGCATGCGATCTCCGATGGCAATGGGGGATGTAGTCGAGCCGAGTAGAAGCGAACGCGCCCGATGAGCTTTTTCCTAAGGACAACAACTCTTCCCATCTCTCTCGCTCGCTCGCTGCGTTGGGCCATAAGCAAGCTACAAGCCGATCGATCCTATTGTCGGGCGCGTCGAGCGGCTTAATGGGCCTTGCGATACTCTTCCTTTTTCGGGTCCACTTGGTCGTCGTTCGTAGGATGCCTCTCTCTCTCTCGCTCTCGTAGAGCGAGCCTTGTTGGGAGCGTCTCGAAACTTTCGAGCTCCGTTGGGCCTCTCCCTCTGGCCTGGTGTACACGGCTATTGACTCTGTAGCTCTGGCATATCTCGGATGCGCTCTATCGTCGCTAAAGGAGCTATCATATTTCCATGTCACGCGCGAAATTCGCTTGCTTCGGCTGATCTGTCCCGTGACTAATCGATTACCTAGGAGCTTCTTTTTTCTCAAGCTTGTCTTTTATTTTTTCCATAAACGCGCGTTGCCCTTTTCTCCGAGCGTCGTTGGCTGTATTTAGCGGCGGGCTAAGAACGTTGATTGCATCTTTTTTTTTTATTCAGAGCGCCGGATGATTTTTTCGAATCGATGTTTTGAAGAAACGAATGGGCCTTGTTAAGTGTCGTTGACAAATTTCCAAAGCGGAAAAGGGTTTAAAGGCTCGTTAATACCCATAGATTTCGGTTATGACAATAACATGCTTTCCGCTTGTAGCTCGGGGTATTTAAGAGACGGATCCGCGGGGCCTTGGACATCGAGCGGGCTATGCCTCTCTTGCATGGGAATCGCCTCTAATAAATGGTCTCGCGCTTTCGAAATGGATAATCGATAAATCAAGATATATGTAAAAAATTATGTGTGCTCTACAAGCCTTCGGACAAGGTGTAGTTTACCTCCTTCCTTTTTTTTTGTCCAAGATAACAATAGATGCTATTGAAAAATGATTGATGAGCGAATTAACAAAAGAGTAAACAGTTTTACATCCTTGCAAGTGTAATGTAAACTTGTTCCGAAAACAAAATCTCAAACTAAATCGCTTTAACAAAAGTGCAAAATTTTATTAAAAAAAGAACGGAGTCGGGTGAAAAAAAATCCAAACCGCGTTAAAAATGCCCGTGGCTCGGTTGGTAGAGTCGCGCGAAAATGCCATTCTTTTTTCTCTCTCTCTCTCTCCTCGAGATACGATCTGAGGCCCTCGGCACGCTCTCGCGCCCTCGGCGCGCACGATAAGCAAAAGTCACACGATCTTAGAGAAGAGGTAAGCCAAGCGAAGAAACTCCTCTGGACGGGGGTTGGCATAAGAGCGGGGGGAATCTTAAAAGGGGGCCTACCCGTCCGTTCGCTCTTCATTGTCTCATCTCTGGGGGGCTTGGTGTATGTATACAGTGCTAAGAGAAAGCCTGCCGAGATATCGCGGCCAGGTTCTCTCTCGCGCATGAGAATGAGCTCGCGCAGAACGCGCGTCCTTCTCTCCCCTCGCTCGCGTACACAACCGGGAGGAGAAGATAAAGGATAGAGGAACAGTAGCGGCAATCAAGCCGGACATCGGACAGTGACGAATGCCGCGTATCATCGCGTATCATTAGCCGCGACTTAAGCCTCTCCGCAGTTTCTCCCTCCACCTTATACTCCCCCCCTCCCACCAGCTTTGCTCTTCGTCCTTCCTTCTTCTTTTTCTTCATCCTTCTCGGCTCGTTCTCGATCCTCCGCGCATCTTATGGCCGTTGCTCTCTGGCGCGCGTATACACGAGAAGAAACAGGGGTCTACACTTTGTGTATATAGCAGTCGCGGCTTCTGGCTGTTGGTGGATGAAAGCTGCCTCCTCTCACAATCGATGCTAATGCTGGATTATAGGTGGTCGTAATTGGGCCTATGCTTAATTCTCGCAGGTACATATTAGTGCACCTTTCACTCTCCCGCTTTATTCTGGTCTTTCTGCTTTTAGAAGTTTAGGATGACGTGGGAAAACAACTGGTTTTTTTAAGAGCCTGATTCTAGAGGCTGTATTGGTATAGGTGCTTAGTATGCTTGATAAGACGTGGAAGAGATTAGTTGTGAAAAACGGGGACTTTTGGATTTTAAAAAGCGTATGTTTTACAGTTCGAAAGTATGCCTGTGGTGGAACTGCGCTTAAAATGTATTTTTTAAGGTTATTATTAATGATGTACTCGTTGTTTATCATCCTTGAGCACGGACTTACATTAGCTTTCATTACTTTAATCTTTTTTCGAACGGTATTTTCCGTTCCTTTATTCTCTTTTTTTTTGTTCCGCCAAGACATTTTTAATTGTACGTTGGTGGCACACAAGACTCAAAAATTAAAAAAAAACATATATATACATGCTAAGGATATGTTTACCCAGAGCTCAATAACAAGTTTTCAAAATTTTAATGCCCGAAAAAATGTGTGCTTCGAGAAAGAAAGAAATTTAAGAGTCCAAGCTGCAAAAGCAAAAGCAGGTAAAAGCAAAACGAATCGCATTTATAATTACGCGCGCGTCACATTTGTCAAGCGCGCGAAATGGCCTCGAGAACCCGCGGGCTCGAGCGCCGTTTAAAGCGCTTAACTTACAACCCCCGTAAATTCGGCGAAAACAAAAGAAAGGCGAAGCACCAAAAAAAAGGGTGGCGGGAGGGAGGGGGGAAAAGAGGTAGAAGGAGGAGAAGAAGCCGAGGTTCCAAACTTAGTTAACATTTATAACTTCTTTTATGTTGATTGTAAATCCACCTTAAGAGGAAACGACTTTCTTACCGATCGGCTCGTGCCTGACACACAACGTAAGTGTAACGAGAGTAACGAGATTAAAAAAAAAAGTAGGCAAGAAGAGGCCGTGTACCGAGAGACTTACTTAGTCCTGACTTATGCGAAGGATAACCTCATCCCTGATATTCGTTACCGCGCGCGCAAGATATATTCGGGGTACCGATGATACAGCTGGGCTGGGAAGGACGCGCTGACGCATGTAAATTTTTCTCCAAGCCGCTCGATGGCTGCAATCCCGGCGAGGAGAGTCTCTCTTGCTCGAGATATAAGGGACGATCATTTTTTCTTGGCCATCCTTTCTTTTCCTTGCTCTCCTTCTTTTTCGCGTGCGCGTACGGGGTGTTATTTGTGGCGCGACTAATGCGCTCAGATTGACGAAGCAATCTATTCGACGCGTTCGTGTCGTTTCGAAAGTCTTATACGATACGAGATTGCTGATAGCTGACGTTTTGCTGTTTTATGATTGTGTTTTTTTTTATTTTTCCTCTCCATAAAGTTTCGAATTTTAAAAAAGAAAGGCTCCAAGTGATAAATATCGTCGAGTATTGAACAGGGAAAGAACATTGAAAAAAAAAATTAAAATAACACGCGAGCCCCTGTGTAACTGTGAATCTCGTCATCAATTCAATAGTCTATTGAGAAAATAAAGTTGTAATTCTCCCACTGCTTTGTTGATCGTCAAGCGCATTTTTACATTTTTGCGAAATTCCATAAATGATTAGCTAATTAACTACCGAACATAGCTGCCGCTTGGGAGTGGGAGGGGGATAATTCACTTTCGGGAATAATCCAAAGGATTCAATGAAATTCCAAGCAAATTAAGCTATCAAGTGATGTATAAGGAAATTCTAATTCCAGCGTTTAAATCGAGATCGCATTCGAGCTCCCGTGGCGAAAGAAAAATGCCTCGATTAAACTGTACAAGCCCACGAGAGCAAAATAAACACGGGAAAAAAAGAGCTAACAACGAAATTGAGCCTCTTAAAAAGCAGCCAAGAGTGAGAAAGAGAGAGACCGAATTCGATTGTGTACCACTGGTGTATCGTTTGGAAAATCAATTATGTAAATGCGATTGGCATTTGGCTACCGGTGGGACACGTCCAATCGCTAGGAAATATGGAAAAACTCGTTCCATCATCTTCCTCGCTACGGCTCGCGTCTAATCGTTTCGTTCGATCTTGATCTCTGGTGGCTTGCTGGGATCGTGACGTATCCGTCTGCGGGATCGAGGTTGTTGTGCGCTCTTTATCTTGTTGCTTCTCTCCTTTGGCCGCGCGGCTCTCGCTCCCTCATAAATCAAAATCAAGTCTCTCCCGGTACCTGTTTGTCACTCTCTGTCTCTCTCTCTCTCTCCCTCTCTTTCTCTGAGAAACGAATTTTCGTTTTTTTTTCTTATTTTCGAGGCTCCACTAAATTTCAAACAGCTCGTTCAAAGTTCGTTGATCGTGAGCGTTGTAATATTTGTTCGTGAGCTTCGAATCTTTTTCTCGTTAAACCTGCAATGCCCTATTTTTCAAAAGCTTTTAAAAATCGTTTTTATCCTTCCGAACTTCCACTTGGCCAATTTTAATCGGTAAATTTACAAAAACCACATCCCGTAACTTCAAGCCAAAGCTGCATGTACAACAACGACATCTTCAGTTCTCAATCGAGCAAACAGCACGTACCCAACGCCCCACGACACATCGAACCTATGTTCTTTGAGGGCATTCATCCTTGCAGGATCAGTAGCAGGCCGAATGGCATCCGTGCAATCCAGCTCTGACGAGAGAGAGAGAGAGAGCTAATCGACTCGCCGCCTCAGATGTTGCTCTTCCAAAACAACGAGCTTGTCCGCCGTCACCTTTTTTCACGCACAGAGAGAGAGAACCGCTTGTCTCGCTCTCTTTCTCGCACACGACGCACTTGCCGGTGCGAGGTGGCCCCCGCGGGCGTATATGCGAGAGACAGCCGCTTCCGCAGGACAAAGAGAGAAGAAGAGAGCGCCCAGCGAAACCACCCAAGTAGATTTGACTCTCGTTAATAGCTCTCTCTCTCTCCCTCTCTCTCTCGCGGCAGCCAGAACACGTTGTTGCAACAGTCCTGCTCTCCTGCCGCTGTTCTGCTCTGCTTTCGAGGGTCGGTACACACATAGTGGCGATAAGGGCGTTGAGGGCCTGCGGGGTCTCTCTCTTTCTCTCTCTCTCTTTCGTCTTCTTCCCAGAATTCTCTTCCGGAATTTCGACTCACTCTCTCGCTCTTTGCTCTACCGTTCTCTATTTTCCCTCTTCCTCGCACTCATTGAGAGAGAGCCGGGTATCCCTAGCGCGAAATCCTCGGAGCAAAAATATTTATCCCTTCTCTCTCTCTCTCCGTCTTTTCTTGCGCTTGCTGCGAGATCCGAAACTCGCCGGATCCCTGTGAGGTTGATCTCCTGGAAGGCTTGCTTTCGACTCATTCGCGGAGGAATTAAGTCGGATCAATTTTCTCTGCCCGAATTAGGCGCGCCCGGATGCACGAAGAGAGAAAGAGCGTAAGTAAGTTCGCGGTAATCCTGAGCGGCACTCTCCTTCTCTTACCTCCTCCTATCTACGGCTCATCTCCCGAGATTTGCCGCTACTTTATCCCTACCGGGAGAAAGAGAAAGAGCGAAACGAGCACACAACGTGCACTCTCGTAAGGAGATGCTTCTCTTTCTTTCGTTCTCTCTCTCTCTCTCCCTCTTTGCCAATTTGGCCTGATTTTCGAGCGAGAGAGATTGACGGCTGTTTGTTAGCGAGGCTCAATTGAAATGTTTACGAGGTAAGGATTAATTTGGTGCCTGCTCGCGTCTACTGGATATACGTTACCCTATGCTTTTCGGGGGAAAAGGCACACAACGGCCGGCGAAGATAAGCGTGAAAAAGTTTTAGATTCTACGCGCTCTTTTTTAGGCCCGATCTCGTCCTACAGCGGAATAATCAGGTAAATCGCCAGTAGTTAAGGGACCACCCAGTTAGGACAAACTGCAGGTGAATACCGAGAAGGAATACTTTCCTCTATGCATCTCTCGCTCAAGAATCCAAGATCGGTGTAATTAAGTGGTGAGGATATTTTTTGGGGTGGCGAGGTGCGTGCAAGAAAAAAAACGGGTCGGCCCTCTCGGTGATTAAAACCCCTTTTTGCTTAAGCAGCCGCTCATGGTTTTGCTCTGTTAGCGACAGCTTTTGCAAAAATATAAAAGGCAGCCGCGCGCGCGACGCTTCCGATGATCCGATCGATTTTCTCGATATACATCGCGTTTGTTTGCTCTTCATCTCGTTACAAGCGAAAAAAAAACAAGTATACAATTTATCGGAAAGTGTTTAAATCACCTTTTGATCCGGCCAATCGTTGTCATCCTTTACATCACGTCGAACACTGCATAACAATATACACCTCGATAATACACAACGAAAAGCCACAATCCTCTTAACCATGATCCAGACCCGGTTACGAGCTCCAACCGCCAGAGCACAGCGTGGAAAGCCCGTAATTCCCGAGGTCAACAGGTTAATCGATTCAGCAGAAGCTCTCACTCGGGTTAAAAGACAGCCGTTAACGCAGCTCTCGCGCTTGTATACTCGCACGCGCTCTCTCTCTCTTTCTCTCTCTCTCTCTCTCTCGCATACCGGAAGCAATTCCAGCTAGCGAGGAACCACGCGTTAAAGCGCGTCGTTTCACTACGCACTGTGTAGGGCGTGAGAACTACAACGCCCATGCGCTTGACTGCCTAAAGCTTTCTCACGCAAGCGCGGACTTGGTTTTTCGCGGACGTTTCGAGGTCGTACGAGGCTACTGCTGACGCGACCTAAAGCGCCTTTTTGGAGAAACAGGTTGCCGAAGGAATCTAATTCGCGACCCCTTGACCACGCCGGCTAACCAGTTCGGACGCGTAATTGCCCGGCCCGTGTGCTCCTTTTCGTCCCATCTGGACACGCGTGTATACTCGTTTGCGGCGTATCTCTGATATAACTGTGGCTCGTGAATTTTGAAATCTGGATTGCGGTTAAGCCGCGGAGTTTAAATGCGAGTCGCGCGTTGCCGATTCCTTGTCGCATGAATTTTAAATCGTTGGGAATTTATATACGCAGGCGTTAAGCGGAAATTTGAATAATAACCAGGACATTTAAAGCCGTGGAAAATAATACGCGGGATGCGCGATGTATACAGCATATCAGAGAGCTTCTCCGCGCTGGCCATAACTAAATAACGATTCGCGGCCATTAACGGAAGGGGGGAGGGTATAGAGCCGAGGAATAATGCAGAGTTGACGACAGGTGACGCGCGAGCTCGCGGTATAAATTAGCCAAACCGAACGCGCCGAGCCGACAATCGAATGAGAATGAATCACCGGCGTCCGTCCGCGAGTCGATTAGCGACGGATTACAACCTCGTGTCGATCCTTTTCGCCCGCCGGTAATGACCGCTATTTAATGCGGCTGGCCGCTGGCTGTCTGCCATTCGGCTAATTTTAATGGAGAGCACTCGCGATTTAGCGCGTTCGTTGCGGATAATAGACGGCTGCGCCACGTCTGTCGATTGAGAAATTTTTAATCTTGCTCGATGACGCGTTCGCGAATTTTTTGGATGAACGATTTTTCTTCTTTTTTTTGGAGGGGTAAAAAGGAATTTTTTTTTATTTACGATTCGAGTGGACTCGTTGTATTCATCGCGTTTCGGGGGAGAGCTTTTTTTGTAGTTTATCAAGAGAATTGGGGGTGAAAAGTGTTGGGTATTAAAGTTACATGGGTGATGATCCGATATAATGGATTTGGGAAAGAAATTGGATTTCGAACAATGAGATCGGTTACGATGACAATTTTACAATCGCTACGTTTGATTTTTCCATTTCCAGGATTACCGCGAGCTTTTTCTCGCGTTTCGCTGGTAGATTATTTCGTGGTAATAGGCCTGGGAGTACCGTGGCATCCGATTGGTATATTGCGAAAAAAGCTCGCCGCAAGCTCTCGAGATAATCAATGAAAGCGTCATAACGTATTTCAATTCGTAATATCTGTAATCGCAAAGCAAACAGCTATTGTTACCAGGGACGAAGCTCTCAAGTCGCGAGTTATGAATCTTCAATTAAAAAGCTCATATGCGATATCGATTAAACGTGCATCTCCCAAAAAAGAAATACCATGGTCAATAATTATCCGGAATCTTTCATTGGAAATTCCAAGTCTCGGTCTTTCGCAAAGAATTTAATTAATTGTCAATCAATTGAAATTCATGTCCAGAGTGGAAATTCATCAAAGGGGAAAAAGGGGGACTGGGACGAGAGATGGAAGGAAAACGGTACAGCAGCTCGGCAGCAGCGGTACCAACGCGAATACTTTTTCGATGGCGCATCATCAAATTTTAGCCGATTTCTTCTACGCTAACGACCATCGTCTCTCTTGGGGGGAAAACACACACACACACACACTTCCCCATACCTCTTTCATCTCACTAGGTAGAGAGGCTTAAAGGGGGGAAGGGGCTCTGTAAGGCACGCGCGCACGGCGTCCGCAAGTATCGCAAAAGTATTAGCTTGCCGAATCGCCTCACGGCTATTTACAAAGTTTATCATCCCTAATTCATCGTATTTACACCGGCGCACAGGGGCTTAACACACTTTCGTATTATAAGCCCGGCTCTCTCTGTCTCTTTCTTCTCTCTTGCTTGCTTGCTCGCCGACAGTTAGAAAAAGAAAATTTCTCGGCAAATACGAAGCTATCTTACAGCTTGAATCTCTTTTTCTCTCTCTCTCGCTCGCTCTTTCGTTCCCTCGCAAGGATATATATCGGTGGAAAAGCCGAAGCAGCGGCAAGTGCACGGCTCCGATCTTCGTATCGACTCTCTCGGCTAACACACACACATACACACACCTGCTGCTACGACCGAGCACACATACCGAGAGAGGGAGAGCCCGTCGACTGCTCATCCGTCTGCAGCGTCACGATAACCGTCTCGGATCGTCGAACGAGAAAAGACAGGGGGGATATAAGAGGGTGGGGAGAAGGAGGAGGAGAGCTGACTCCTCTCGTGCGAAGAGAAAAGCTAACAACCGTAAGCGCGAAAAAAAGAGGAGTTCCCTCACTCTCTCTCTCGCGATAGCGCCGCGCTTCCTCGTTCTCCAGAGGATGAGCGAGGGGGGCATCGATGGACGATTCCCCTTCCCTCGTTTTTCCCTCCACAGAGACCCATCTTCCTTTCTCTCTCCTTCTCTCCTGCGATTTTCCTCTAGTCCCTTTGCCTTCCTTCTCACTCGCACTAGTGTGTGTGTACCTCAACGAAATCTTTTCCCTCTCTCCCATGGGGATTTATTCGAAGAACGTACGGAGGTTCCGTTAAGGATGCGGTGAGAGAGTACTAAAAGAGTGAGAGAGGAGGTGAAAAGCAGCATACGCGCGTCTATTTGCGTATATGGACGATTACACATACGCGCACCCGTGTGGCATTGACAATAATACTCAGGGTTGCTGCCGGCGCTGCTACAACTTTGGTCCCTCTGCGCATGGTAGTGGTAGTGGGCCGCGGAAAAAAAAAGAGCCGAGAAAGGTCCAACGGTATAAGGAGGCTGGCAAAGAAAAGTCGCGTTGTTTCGGCCAACACACGATCCATTCGTCGCACCGGGAATTCCCTCTCATCTATACTTCCCTCCCCCCCTTCATCCTAGCACCACAGAAAGACAGAGAGAGAGAGAGGAGGTTCGTCCCAATACCACAGTTGGTATCTCTTTCGCTTAATCGCGTGAGTATAGTAGTCTCCCGAGGCTCGATCTTCCATGTACAGAGCAGGTCCACGCGACGAGCTGTATAAGTATCTATGTCGCGCGCGCGCGCAAACAATATTTACGGGAGGCCTGGAAAAGCCGAGCGCGCACTCGGGGACGATGCGCCAACGGAATCGCTATCTCTCCTTATACCCCGTGTGTGTTGTCTCTCTCATACTCCCCCTTCACTATACAGGTATATCCATAACTAAGCCTACTCTTGACCTTATTTCCAAACCAGCTGTGGGTATTGTGAGTTTGCGCTGCAACGGAGAACGAGAAGTATAGGCCCCACTTATGGGCCCTCGAGTGTTTGTTAATTTGTCCATCGGCCTTATTAGCGGTGAAACTGACTTTTTCTCGTATTCGCCCTGGCGCTCTCGCTGCATCGTCTCGGGCCGAACCAATTTGTACATGAATTATTAATGATGCATTAAAGGCCACGGCGAGCATATCAAATGCTAACTTAGAAATATATATACGTACTGTATACTGTGTACGCTTTGCTAAAGCGGTATACCTAGCCCGAGAGCGCTGTAGTATTGTTGTATTATTTATATCGCGCGCGTACATAAGAAGTTTTTCGTTCGAGGCAATGATAGTTATAAGTACGGGGATTTATAAATTCTCGGCTTTATTATTAGCATTTAAACAAAATAAATCTTGAATTTATAAGCTCCAGGCTCCTCGTTCGGGTGTACTTAATTGCGTTACACGCATATTGTACGCAGATTTATATCGCGTCCGAATATAAATTCTGATTAAATAATTGAATATAATTTACGTTTGTTCCAGAAAAGCCGAAAATTTATCATTAACGCATAACCCACTATCCCATGAATTAATACACTTTCCATTCTAAAACAAGCGCTATCTGAAAATGTATCGATATCCTCGATCTGATTAAAAATATTCATTTCCTTATCAAACCAGAATAAACGCTCCCTGTAAATAAACAACCTTCACTTCCGCCAAAGAATCGCCACGTGTAAGTCCCGCGCTAGGTAAACTTAGCTCTAAACTCCCTTTCGCATTATTGTCCTCCACGTATATACGTCGTTGGAGGTTCAGGTGGGGTGAGTAGCTTCACCGTGGGTGTCGCCAGGGCGATGTAATTAAACCGTTAACGCCGGGGGGTTCCCACCGGTGAGCCCAAGCACCGCGACGACCACGACAACGACGCGACGAGACGCTCGTTTCGCACGCCCACTCTCCTTGCGATTTTCGCGGCCGTGTATACCATCCGCTTCTTTTTTTGTTTCTTACCGACCGGCCGTTAAGCATCGGACAACCGCAGATGAAGCTTCCTCCCTTTTGTTCCCCGAAGCCATCGGGGTTCGCTTGTACCTTCCAGCTGAATGACAGCGGAGATTTTCAATATCCCCGTAGCCCCTACTCCGATTAGCTCCACTGCTACTGCCGCTGCTGGTATTTTATTTTTCCAAGCGTTTTAATGGATGTTTAGACAAGGAGAGATTCTCGCGCGCCGATGTATGTATGTATCGTGCGCGTCGGCGGGTGGCCGATTTGCATTATCCCTCATATTCTTCTCTTTAACAGATCTGATTTGGCGCGGCGTTTGTCCATGAATTATTGATGAATCAACGGCTGCGCCAAGGTAATGGGATACGTGTTTATACACGATTTTAGCCCAAGACTCTTGAGGCTCTAGATCTTCTTTCGCTCTCGTGAGCTTCCTGTGCGTTGCGTCCGATTCTGAACAGCTTTTGAGCCGATGGTATTTGATGTGAAAATAGAAAATTTCATTAAAAAACACCGGCGCCTCGGAAACTAGATCGTCATAAGAAAAAAAGCCCTTAACGATCTCATTTGAATGTTGCTTTTAACGGTGTAGCGTCGGGCGAAAGGAAGAGCAGCTTGTTGGGGCGTTAACTCGCTTAAGAACCGTGAAATCGTTTCTGGGAAGTAAAATTAAAAAGAGCCTAGAACGCCTCTGAGAATCAACGTAGCGATAACGAGATGGTCAGTCAACAACAGCGTATAGTCATAACACTCTGAGAAAACAATGCGCGATAGTCGTGAACATCATCTTCGTGTATGGTATGTACATTTTACTTTACGTTGCGGTTGAAATGTGTATGCCGGTAGTTGAATAAAGAAAAAAGAAGTCGTTTTTTAAGTATGTTTTTAAACTTATTGATAATTACCGATGATTGTGTACGCGAAAAAATTTAGTTTAATGACTTTAGCGAAGAATAAGCGATAATTAGTGCGCGAGGAGTTGTAGGTGAATTTATGCGTCAATTAAATTTGCGGTTATAAGGTTTATGGAAAGTGTTTGTATATGATCCCGGCGCTTATCAGTCGGCGCGTACCGTGAAAACGTCCTTGAATGTCATTAAACCGGAATACGTGAAAAAAAAACGTCAATTTTCTTGGAGCAATATAAAATTATCGAATTTAATCAGTAGAAACAGCTAGGTCGGCCAGACACGGTAAAATCGAGTTATGACATTGCACTTGGAACACAAACAAACACATTTATCCCCAACTGAAAAATATCGTAAATTATAGCTATCTACACGTTATAATTGTAGGTTTCAATCGATATAATGGCAAATCAAAAAGGCAAGCGCGTCTAGATAATCGTTGGAAAAACATTGGGACAAAATTTATCCGATATCTCAATAAAAAGGTGCGTTATCAAAACTAGCAGGGGACCACAGTACGAGAAGAGAGAGAGAAAAGAAAAGCCAATAGATATCGGGGTAAAATTTACTCGGCAGGCCAATCGCCCCAATCACTTATGCTAATCTCGTCGTTTTGTCTGTTTCTCTCTCTCTCTCTTGGAACCCGCGGGAAAAACTGGTTTGCATACCGATCGCTGGCAATTATTTCACACTGGCCGACTGTCCGTTATTAAGCTAGAAGGAGGCGACTCTCGGTCGTCCCTCCATCCTTCGGCAACTTTGAGCCTCTGCAGCAACGTCGCTGGTACAAGTGTACGCGCTACTTACGCGGAAAACCCGTCGCCAGCTAGATATCCTGTAATCCGTCCGGTTTATCCATCCTCGAGCAACCTACGTATGCGTTTCCTCCTCTTCTCTCTCTTCTTCTTCTGCAGTCGTTTATTTGGCCCGCCCAGGAATTTCGCGCTAGAGACTCCGTCAACTCGTACGCACACTTACTTTTGATCTTTTAATGCTCCATAAATCATGATTATCTCTAATAAATATAATTAATGTTGAACTCGTCATAAGATCGCGTACTGAGCGCTGAATAACTACCGGCGAGGATATGTAAGTTGTGCCGTAGCGAGCATTGATTTATCGTCGGCTTAGAAGGCTTCGCGCCTTTCTTTCTTTTTTTTTTTATCTTAAGTACCCACTACTTGCATGCGTTTACTGCTAATACTCGCCGAATGACTTATTCCTCAATATTTTCTCCACGTTTCTCTCTCGTCGATTCGACCAAAAGAAAAATTACTCTTCTACAACTATACATATATTTTTCAATTTGACGCGATATCCGCTAGATGCGATTCCAATATGCCAAACAAACGAAAATAAAGAAGAAAAGATATAACGCAGAGAAGCAGAAGTGCGAATCGATCTTTTTTCCTTTTATTTATTTTTTTTTCATCGAGCACGGTTCGCGCGCGGCCCATCTTTCGCCCGCAGCCTTTTTAATTTTCTTCGGGGAGCTTCGAGAAAGGAGAGAGAAAGAGCGAGCGGCTGCTGCCGGGTGGAAAGAGAGTTAACATGCCCCCCTTTTCTCGATCATCACGCACAACCGCACAGCCCCTCCTCCCGGTCGGCCTCGCCATTTTTGTACTCGAGAGAAAGAGCTCGTTCATCGCGCTTCTTTACCTCGCTGTATAATCTCATTAATCTCCGAAGCGCGAAGCGGCGGCCGAGATCTCTCGCCGGGTTCTCTCGGGTCCCAGAGAGCAAGGTGCTCGTTATTACACATAAATCGCGCCTTGTATGTTATTGTTATATCACTTTCGTCGGCCCGGAGGAGGTAATATCGCCTCGATTCGGCTGAGTTCACAAATCATCCAGCACAGATAGAGATGGCGCAGAGGGGGTATGCGCGCGTGGGTACGAGTATATTTTTGCGCCACGCCTGGCTGTCGTTACGGGCCGAGAGGAGGTGCAGCAGCGAGAGCGAATGGGGAAAATGAAAAGGTGAGAGAGAGAGAGAGGGAGCTGTATGCAGAGGTAGGCAGCCACCTTCTTGGCGCATTAAGAAATAATGAGGAGCTAGTTAATCAATGAGCAGAGCTCGCGGAATGCGCGCCGAGCGAGAGGGGGCGCGCGGCGAACGCCTCGGAAATTATAAGAGGATTAATTGGCTTAATCGTAACGAGAGGAATTAAATTTATCGTAGGAATATGATTCTCCCCCCCCCCGCTCCCACTCCTCCGCGCCGTATCCCGACTTCTTTACTTCACTTCCTTATCTGACTGTGCGTCGTCTTGGATTAATTGCGGCTGCGAGCAACACGTGTTAACATCGATCTATATATATATACATGCTATATATATATATGCTATATATATGGGTGCTCGCGTGCTTGCTGTTTGAAGAGTTTTCGGTATGAGATTTTTATCGACGTAATACACACATATATATACCGAATGCAGGCTTTGCAACCGAGAGAACTGCCTTTGAAATCTTCATAAAGTTCTCGGCGTAACGCACTTGTCAGTAGGCCGTGCACAACACGCTAGGAGATCAAGATTAATTTCATGAGAAAACTGTGTTTGTCTTTCCAGCCCCCCTTCATTTTCGTTATACACATTGTGCGTTATTTATCTATGCCACAATTTTATGAACGATCCTCCTCCAAAGTATTCAACTTCGGAATCTTCATTCCAAGTGAAACAATCGAAATTCAGGCCGAAAAGTCCAAAGCTGGGCGGCACAGGTCGAGGACAGGCGAGTTGCCGCAGCTGTCCGCTAAGTAGCTTGTAAATACACGCGAGAGGAAAGCAATCGCGCACGAGTGGTCGGCAGACGGTAGGACCTATACACAAGGTATGCGCATGCACACGTGTGCGAGTGTGTGTGTGTCTGTGTACTCCAGGGGTAATTGTTCGCGCGTTTTTCCCACAGCGCCAGCTGCTCTGCTCCTATATGCGAGCCGTACAGTATGATGCGCGAGAAAGTGTAGCAGCCGGCCATCGCGATTTAATGCGACGCGCGCGCACGGCTAGCGGTCTCCGGCTCGTTATTATTATCGTCCTCGTAGCCGGCAGGAGAATGGGGAGGGGGCAGTGCGAGAGAACGATAAGACTTGGATTTTTGCAGGGCGCGGCCTTCCGGGGGCCTAGGCGTTATCGCGGCCTACTCCGATGATTTATCGGGCGTATTATTTTCTCGGAAGATTTAGCGCTTGTCGAGAGCGTCCCCGTGCGGCCCTTTTATTATGCTTATTTTCCTCCTCTCTCCCTTTTTAACGGTCCTCCGGGACTACAGTGAGCTATTCGCTTTCCTTTTCCGTAAGCGCGAACGTCTCGCGTTTTTACGGCTGCTTACTTCCCCTTTTCCCTGCTCTCCACCTCTCGATGGTTAATTAATTTTTCATTGCCGCGTAATTGTTTACCGCCAAACGGTAAACGGCACTTCTTTTCGCCGGCGGTTCTCGGAAGTAATACAAGCTGCTATCTAGATTAATCACGTAGTAATTGATTACTCTCAGGTGCGACGGGATTGCACATTCGGGCTGAACTGCACGACTTTATAGAAATTACGGGGCGAAAGTATAGGTTGCGCCAGCGATATGGGACGTGTCTCTTCTGCGTGTTCATTAATCAAATATCATACGGAATGCTTGGATATTACACTTTTTTTGGAGTGCTAACGGGATCGCGTTGATATTTTCTTTATTTTCTCCCCGAGCTATGGCTTTATTAAATGCCATTGAAAATCTGATCGTCGACAAATACCTGCGTGAAAAAAATTGAAAAAAATGATATTGGACGGGTAAAATCCATTTGCTCTCAGCGGCTAAAAAGTTACTTGACGTATCGTTACCAAAAAAAAAGCGTGCCCGGGGTAGGGGTGCGAGGCGCATAGTTCGACTACAGAGAGCGCAACAAGTGATGCCCGTTACACAAAAGCAGCCGCCGCGTAAAAATTGGATAGGTATCGCGCGCCGCGGCTAGACAACCGAAGAAAAACGAGAGTCGCTCAGATACCGATCCCCCCCGTGCTCTGCCCCTGCACTACACCCCCGGTATTTTTATGTACGGGCCGCGAGTGCACGCGCACGCGGTGTGGATGCGGTCGACGGGCGCCGCGATATATCAGCGCGTCCGGTCGACGCTCACGTATACACACAAACACACATACACGTGAGCGCAGGGCGAAAGGGAGGAAGATCGTGTCGGTGATTATCAGCAATAATATGTGCGCCGCGACTTTAATTACGAGCACGCGCGAGCGAGCGCACCTCCGCATACGCCAGCACGCACACACACACAAACATTCTCTTGAGTTTGAGAATGATAGGAAGAGAGTTTTCTCTTTCTGCGGGACAGCGGGATCGCACGAGAGAGCGGAAGTACTCCTTTAATGGGGTTTTACACGCCTTTGGGTATTACAGAGAAGAGAGGGAGGGGAGAAAGAGGAGCTCGTAAAACGTCACTTTACGCCTCCAAGACCGACCACGTCTTAATCGTCACTTGGAGTTGCATTAACCAGTCGCACTTGCGGTTTTTATTTAGCTGGCATCCACACTTTTTTCTTACAAAAAAAAGGTCGAGGTTTGCGAGGGAGAACGAAAAAGAGCTCGGAATGAAAAGCGTGAGATTTAAGGTCGTTGGATCGTTGAATAAAGGGCAATAAAGGTAAGCCGATAAGATACGCGAACGACCAGTGGATATTTTACACAATAGTTAATAATTTATATCTAAATAGCCTGGTAATAAGAAATTTTTTTTATACTTAAACGTCTGATTACCTTGTACTTTGCGTACATTTTAATGTGTATAAGTACGTTGGATAGGAAACAATGTTTTTACGTAATCTAAAAAATATTGAAAATAATTAGCTGCGTTGTTTTTTTTTCAAGAGAAAGCCATAATTCTCATGCCGCGAATTAAGTAATATTTTAATCTGCGCACGGGTGCTTACGCGCGCACACAATGCATCGTTTCTAATAAATCGCATTCGCGTTAGGCATGAATCATAGAAACATTAATGCAGCATTTATTTATCCATAAATAAGGCTAATTAAAGCAATGCATCTTAATAACGACTTTCGGAATCAAGCCTATCCACGTACAATGATCAATACGTCAAGATTTCATTCCGAAACACACTCAGCGAGCAAGAGAGAGAGAGAGAGAGAGATGGAGAAAAGACGGCAGCAGCACATTATGCGTTAACACGCGCGCGAACGCCTCATCAAATGAATGATATCGCTATAAGGGAGAAACGCGAAATATATATTGTGGGCGGTGAAGTTCGCCGTTGCATCGATGGCCACACGCGCGCCTTTCGCAAATTCATTCTTCTCCAGTAAGCGTGTCTCTCTATAGGCAGCTCTTTGATGAAATATATGGTCCTGCGCGTTGATGAAAATAAAAATAATAATAATACCCAGGGCAATTACGAGGCTTGGATGTCGTATTCCATCGAGGAGGCCTACACGAGGAACTATTAACTCGTTCGACTGGACGCGCAATTTATCATGCGGCTATTTCATTAGGGGGATTTAGAAAAAAAAATAAACATTTTGTCCTGCAACCGAGAGTCTATAATTTGTCGGCTATTACTCAGCAAGACCCGATGTGAATGTTGGCTTAAGCAGGACGAGAAAAAAAGAACATTAATATATTAATATTCAATTTTTTTTTATCTTAAACAGACGAGAAAAATCAAGGCTAATTTGTTAAAAGGTAAAAATGTGGAAAACGGGCCATGTCTTGATTTTTTGAAAATAGCATGATTAATGGTGCAAATAGTGGAGTTGAAAGTAAAGTCACGTAACGAATCTATACAACATGGGAAATGAAATTTTTGAGTAAAAGCTTAAGTCATGTACATTGTGAAATTGATAACGAGCTAAAAAGAGGGAGAGGGAGGGGGGGGGAAGCCTGTACAAAAGCAAGAAATATTAGATTCGCAAACGCATATTTCTAGCGCCGTGTATGTTCTCTACTGATGTTTTTCTAACGTCTTTATTTCGTGATATATGTTGAAAATGATTTGAAAGGCTCTCGCACCAGGAGGGACTCGTTATTTATCGCGAATTTAACGAGGCTTGAAGTTCCAGCGTTGGATTGTAAAAGCCGCTCCCCCTTCCCCCAATACCACCTACCCAACAATACTCGCTTTGACGTTTTTTTTTTTATTTTCTTTGGCTGCACCTTTTAAATAGGTTAACGTTCGAAAGAAGTTAGCTCGAGCTTTTTTTTCACGATCCGTTTGACCCGCTTACCGTTTAATATAATTTTTTGCACCTACGAGTCCAATTCAAACAGTATATCGCATGCTAATACAAGTTGGCTTTTTTTCTTCTCCTACTCCACTAGTACGTAGAAACGTTATTCAATTATAAGCTCGTAAAAGGAAAAAAAAGAGGTTTTTCAAATTAGTTCAATTTTTTCCCCACTTTCGTTATTATAACTCTAATTACATTTTAATTTAGCCTTGAGGTACAGGTCGGGGGAATCATTGGAAAACCCGGGGGTAAAGCGCTCTCGCTACCGATTTTAAAATGAGCCACATGCCTGAAAGATTAGCTACACACCGTTCGCTCTGTAGCCTGCCTACCTCGTGAACAAGCGGTGGCGATGGAAGGGGGGGAGGAGATGAAAGAATGGAAGTGACTCACGCCCGCGGGCAGAGGATTTCTAATGCGCCAGAATTTTCGTGGGTGTCGGAGGAGAGAGCCCAACGAATTTCTTACGGTGCTGCTTGTTACAAATGAGGTTGGGAAAGAGCAATCAACATAACAGTAAAATGTGCTCATCGGGAGGGCCATTGCGTAACCCCAGAGCGCGCTCCCAGTTTTATTATTATTATTATCATCATCATAATTTTCAAATGCCGAGAGAGAGAGAGAGGCCTGACGCGTGTGTGTGTGTGACAAGAAATTCATTTGTTGCCGTGCCCACGTTCAATTTGGATAATTACGAATTCAGTTAGATTAATTTTTTATTACAATTGCCGTTCTACTTAGCTCATATCTAGCTCGGGCCGCTTCTCTAATGGATCACACATAGCCGAGTGTTTTTGGTAAACCAATGACAAACAGAATATTGCCCCAACACTCGGAGGTGACTTAAAAGACAAACCCTAACAAATTCTCATGCGAATAACACACCAGCCTTTTGTCCAACGTACTAACATTCGAAAAAAAAGACAGAGACAGATAGCACATCGCCATTTTCCGGAATCGGCGCGCAATAATTCCCCAAATCACTTATTCATTCGATCGCGTACACAGCACGCTAAACACCAACTCCCCGACGCGTATACCGATCTCGCGAAAACCGTGTACAACCGAGGAATCGCGCATATCGCGCGATATTATTGCACTTCCCTCGCGTAAACGGTCCCAGCCCTTAGAGAGGACTACAGCCGGGTAACAAAAGGTGTGTGAAAATTTGCATAACCAACGATCGGCAACTTTTTCCTCATCCTTTCTCTCTCTCTCTCTCCTTCTCTGCGCAAGGCAGTTTTCGAATCGGTAGGTCCAAGGCACGCGAGAGAAAGAGAGAAAAAAGAAGTCCTCGTTAAAACAAATAAAACGCTTTGCACGCGTGAGGATGAGCAGCAGGGGGAAGGAATGAATAATAAAAAAAAGGGAAAAAAAGAGGCAGATGGGACCGGCTGGAGGCGTACAGTAAAGAAGGGCCCGGGAGAAGCGCAGCGGAGGGAGAGAGGTGGGAGAGTGCCGAGGCGTCGCCGTCCTTCTATTCGCCTCTTGAACCTCCTGGAGAAGCTCTTTGCTATGTAGCCACTGCGAGCGCGTTTGCGAACCGATTGCGGCGCTCGAGCAGTAGCAGAGCGCAGTAACCAGCCCGCGGTGCGGGAGTATTTCTTATTTGTATACAATAGGGCATCATAATACGTAATCTGCCTAAGGTATTCGGCCGACTTGGGCCTCGCACTACTGCACCCCCACTCTATCTCTCGCTCTCTCAACACCAGCAGACCTCGCGATCCTCGTTCTCCCCCTCCTTCCCCCCCCCCCATCTCACGCTCAGCAGGCGCGAAGCGTACAGCGCGATGGCCGCGTATCGGAGCTGCAGGCGCGTTTTCTCGCACTTGCGCCCCGCGCACGTGTGAATCGCGCTTCGGGCTTCATAAATTCATGCGCCGCTGACGGGGGCCCTAAGTTCAGAGAGAAAGGAGGCTGAAAAGGGGGGGAGAGAGGGCTGCTGGCGCTCGGCCGATGTTAATTAAGGCGCCGATAACGTCGTCGCCGACGCCGCGGCGGCTTGCCTAAGGACCCGAGAAGATTTACCTTTCCGCCACCTGTGTATGTGTGTGCCTCCCTGGCACGGCCAGCCACAGCAAGCTCGGAAATCATCGCGACCGGAAGCCCTGGGTGTATATATATATCGCAGGAAGAGTCTCTCTCTTTCTTTGCGGCCTCGTTTTGCGCCGAGGCACTTTTTGCCGCGTTACAGTCGGCGGCGAGAGCTAACCGTTGTCGAGAGAGAGAGACCGATACCAGGGGTTTTATATGGGGGGCTTTATAAACGGGGCGAGGGGGCGCTAAGTTACTACCAACGATGTGGACGAATCGGTATTAAAGGGAAAAAAAAGTGAGAGAGAGGAAGAAAGAGAGCTGGTTTGAAGAGTTATTGCAGTGGTGATGGCATTACGCATCGTATACACCGGACTACCTCTTGCTCCGGCTGTTTTGCTTGTTTGAATCCGATTTCCATTGGCGATAAAAACCGTTTCGTTTCCTACCTGAGAAATTAAATGTTCCGCTTAGCATTCCATTGTGCTGCGCGTGGTGCGTTTTAGATGCGCGGACCACCTGCGAGATCATCGCGGAGGATGCATTTTTATAAGTCCACAGCAGCAGCAGAGAGGCTTCGCTTTCGATGTGGCCTGCGAGAATACATTTTTCTTTCAAAAATTATGCCTATCGGAGGAAGTGCAGTGGCAGAAACCATATTTTCGTAAGTTAGCGCCGCAAAAATAATGCCCTCATGAATACGGGCTCCGTTCTTGTATAAGCCGAGAATAGCACACGCGTCCCGTGTAATTCCCTAAACACTCGAAAAGTTGGAGAGAACGTATACATATATATCTCGGATGAAATCAAGAAAAGGGTTTAACGTTTACGATTGCAATCGGATTACAATTCAAATGTCCCTATTTCCAATTCCAGTATATATACGGAACCGTCAACCCCCGGCGTCTCTCCGCCGTCAAAGAGAACCGAAACTACAAAGGGAGAGAAGCGAATCGAAGTCAGTCGAGTAAAAATTATAGTTAACGAACATTTCTCCCACCAGCAGTAGCAACAGAAGCAGCAGCAGCACTGTCTCTCCATGCAAATAGTCAAACTCCCCGTGATCTTTCGTTTACTTGGCTCGCGTCATTTTCCACTTTCCCTGTCGTCGCCGACGGGGATTGTCGTCGTCGCTTGCTTTTTCCTCTTTTTCTTGGCCAAAGGTAAAGTCTGCGAAGTTGGAGTGCTATTGCATCTTGGCGGTCTGATATTTTAGCGGTTTCGTTTTCTACAGGGATCTAGGGACGATGAGCAGACGGAGGCGCTGAATCGCAACGATGCAAATGAAACACGGTCTGATTGCGTTTGTGGTTGAGATGTTTTAACCTGTAATGAAATTCAGAGCTCGAGAAGTTCGCGTTTACTTTTTTTTTCACACTCACCATCGCAAACGTAGACCAAATTAAATTTTAACGAACGATTCGATCTTGGGACGTATCGTCTCACTCTTAGGAATTAGTGCAATCTCGATAAAAAAAATTCTAACCTATAAAATTCGATTCAGAGTCGGCTTGACCGCGAGGTGAGGTGCTACGAGGTCAGCGATGAACTACAGTTCAGCAGCATGCTAAGAGGAGTATTTTTTTCGCGCTGCGCATTTCGAATGCAGCCAAGTGCGCACGGGCCTCGCGGGATCACGAAGCGCGAGCGGCGTCTACACGATTGCGAAATACCGACGGGGGAGAAAAGATTATTTCTCGCCGGGGCAGAGCGGAAAACCTGTTTCTTCCTTCCTTTCTCTCTCTCTCTCTCGTTTCGCATAATCGCCTTCTGATCTTTCGCTGGGCTTTTTTAAAATGCGCGCAAGAGAGAAAGAGAGAGAGAGAGCGGCCGTTATTTACGAGCTTTGACTTGGCGTGAGTTCTTTTTTTAAGGCCCTCTCTTTCTTTCTCACTCGTGCGAGCATTTTTTTTATTATCACATGGGCTCCCTGGGCCTTTTCACTGGGATTTTCGCTAAATTATGATTAATCCTTAATAAGACGCCTCTTCGAATTGCACGCGGCGAATGGAATTCCCGCTTACCTGAGACTCACAATATTTGATCAAGTACTGTATAAGGAGAGAATCGTTTATCGACCATCAGAGATGAAATTTTGCATGTTTTCGGCGGATTTTCTGTGTACGATAATTTTACGCTGACTCGCTGGAGGGGGAGGGGAATAAATTATTAATTTAGGGGTCTTGTTTTTACGATAACACAAATGATTAAACGTTTAATTTTAACGAGAAATTTATCACAGTTTATTATCTGAATGACATTTATAAAAAGACAATTGACAAAATTACAACCAGTACAATCAGTTATTTATATAGACTGCAGAAAGATGGTGAAGCAAATGGCATTATGTGTGTAAAATAAAATATGTTGTTCGACCGAGACGCTTATCATTTGTTACGTGTAAGCGTGGGATGGAGTTGATGAAAAAGCCGCCTAACTATGCTATTCTTACGAGCCACCTAGGTAACACAATTTCAACAGTGCACATTGTCCAGGCTCGCAAATGGGGAAGAGTTTTGTCATGCACTCTGGATAACCTTGGCAATCTGACATGAAGCATTTGTCTTGTAAGCCGTTCCTTTTGATGCAGTGACATTTGTGCATTAAACTTGCTCGAAGCTCGAAGCTCTTGCAAACTTTTAGTGGCATCTAAAAATTATATTAAAAAAATATATGTATAATCATTCTATAATAACATTAAATGAACCTGTACTTATATTAAAAATACTTACGCCACAGCATTTGGGCTCGGGTGGACATGTAAAGCATGTCCTGGGTTTACTGCTCGACTTTTTGCAGGACGACGAACTGGACTTTGAGCATCCAGATGGTTTTGGACAGCAAGACGGTTTTGGGCAACAAGGCGGTGGCGGACAGGCTTTAGGGCAGCAAGGTGGTGGCGAAGGCTTTGGGCAGCAGGCCGGTTTCGGGCAACAAGGTGGTGGCGAAGGTTTTGGGCAGCAGGATGGTTTCGGGCAACAAGGCGGTGGCGGACAGGCTTTAGGGCAGCAAGATGGTTTAGGACAACAAGGGGGTGGGCAGGGCTTTGGGCAGACAAGCTGGCAAAGCGGTGGACATGGTGGGGGACAGGATTTTGGACAAGGTGGTGGAGGACATTTTGATGGGCAGACTACCATGCAAGGAGGACAAGGTGGTGGACAGGGTGGTGGGCATTTGGGCGGGCAGACGAGCTTGCACGGTGCTGGACAAGGCGGAGGACAAGGTGTTGGACATTTCGATGGACACACCACCATGCAAGGAGGGGGAGGGCATTTTGGTGGGCATGGCGGAGGGCACGGCGGGGGACAAGTTAAGCTACAGCGTGGTGGACAAGGCGGAGGGCAGGGCTTGCAAGGATCTGGACATGGTGGCGGACAGGGTAGACAGGGCTTGCATGGCGGTGGTGGTAAGCATAGCATTTTCAGAGCCGGAGGACCCGTGGACTTGCACGATGGCGTGCAGAGGATTTGCTGGCAGGGCGGCTGACAGACAGGCTTGCATGGGGGCGAGCAAAGCGGTTCACACTTAAACTGACAGACGGGCTCGCAGCATGGAGGGCAAGGCAAACATTGCGGCTTGCAGATGATCGGAGGCGGACAAGGAGCTGGACAGGGCTCGCACATCGGCTTGCACACCACAGGCGAGCATGTCACCGGTTTGCAGCTTATCACCTGGCAGCACTTCGGCGGGTCGCTCGAATCTTCATCCCATTCACACGGTTTTCTTTAAAAGAAATTGTAGCATTGTAATGGATTTTTTCTTTTACGATATTATAGTAAGGATGGCATGTATGGAGAGTGGAAAAAGGCCGTATGATGAAGTAGTTTTTAGAAATAATTTAAGAAGACTTACTTTCTTTCCATCGTGGAAATAAGACATTTCAGCTGATGTAACAATTCGCGCCTCTTTTGGCAGGCCTTATTTTTTCCATCGCAAGGCATGATTTTATTTTAAAGTTTATCTCTGTTTATTTATTTTAATTATTACGCGAATTTGTGAGACTTGATAATTTTTTAATTAAGTTGGAAAACTTGAAAATTTGGTGGATGGAGATAAACAGAAAATTTTATAGGTTACTACATCTGCACTCGATTAATTTATCTGTCGAACTGACGCCGAGTTGGTCGGGCTCCATGGCGACGGAAAAAAGCGATGACAAGCTATGCTCATCGCAGTTGTTATCGTTACGATTTTGACTTCATTTTATTCCGAAAATAGATATAACACATTTTTAAAAGATTATTTGCTAAAATTTAAAATATTCACTAAAGTTAAAATATTCATTAAATTTATTTCAGTTACATTTTAGGTTATTTTAAAAATTAAGCGTAAAATAAAATTTTAAATCTCTCGTTTCTTGCTATTTGAAATTTGATTCGATAACTTCGGAAATGTGCCAGGATTCTTGTTAATTCAAGATCAGCTGTAGTCTTCGTAAAGAGGCACAATATATAGGTCAAAGGCCCTTAGGCCACTACCTGCTTTGATACATTAGGACCTCTAAGCCGGGATTATAGGCTTCTTTGATTGTCCTCCGCTGGGAGAGCGCGCACGTGCTCTTACGAAAGAAAAGAAGACCGCACGCACAAAACGACACGTCGCTTATAGCTAAGCATACTTTTGTCGCCCTTTTCTTCTTCCACTCCCTGAGTCATTTATTTCGTCGCGGTTGAATGAAAAGAGAGACCTAACAGAGATTTCGGCATTGACGCGCGGCTCTCGTCGTCTATCCCTCCTACTTCTCACGCGTCGGAATTTTCGAAATGACGAATTCGTTTCTTTCTGCCTCGAGATTTCGGTTGACGAATGGCAATTCACGCGAGAGCTGCGCCACCTGCATTATTATGCTGCCGCCTCGAGCATCTTCGACAAAAGCATCGTGAGCTGGGATCCTAAAACGCGATCGTTCAGGTTAAAGTGTTTTTTAAATGAGCTGAAAAAACGTTCGTCAGGACTTTGGTATGGACACTGCTTTTCACGGGAAACGAAATAATACAGAAGAAGTACTCGTCTCAATTTAGGAACGTGGCATCACCTAATTCGTCAAGTGTCTCCGAAGCTTATACTTTTTCTCATCGTTTCAACACCTCCGAAGCTAAGAGGGAGCACGAAAGAATCATACAGACGTCACTGAGGCATGTATAGGGGCGATTTGTTCTGTGTCTACGCTTCTTAATTTGCTTCCGTTTACGCGGGCACCTTCACGGGTAGCTATCATCGTGCGTAACGCGCGATTTAAAGCTACGTGTTTTCATCTTGATAGATCTCCGCCCCTTGGTTTCGGCCTTGTGGACAGCTTCAACGCCGATATCTCGGCTATCTATCAGTTGTACCGTTTCTTTAATTACAAATTGTCGGTTGCGCGGAGCTTGAGTTTCGCGTACGCGTCACCGGAACCATGTCCGTACCCGTCGTCGATGGCCTACTGAACGGGTATACGAAGGAGGCTCTCCTCCCGGCTTTTATCGTGCAGGCGTGCTTCTGTCTCTCTCTGTTATTTGCAATTTCGGATATGTAATCTCGGGGCCATCTGTGTCTCCTTGCTTATACTCTCCCGCCTACTCTTTTCTTTCTTGCTCTACTCGCTTCCTTTTCTCTGTCTCTTTCTTTATTTTTCTTTTTCTTTTCTTTTTTTTAATCTCACCAGGCCCATCAGCGTATTCGGCGGCTTATCTCTTTTTCCCGTCGCATGGCCGGTGACGTTCCCGATGCTTTACGATTGGATACCTCTCGGATACGCGCGCGCGCGCGCAAGCGCACGTTTGCATTATGCGCCGGTAATAACGCGTGTTGAGCGCGAAATCTCCGCGTGTGCCAGATATGTTTATGCAGGGGGCCGACTTTTTATTCCTGCCCGCTTCTTAATTTATATCGGGGTGGGATGAGAGAGAGAAAGAGAGAGCGATAGGGAAGGGGAGAGGGAGGACCTGCATCCAGGAGGAGCGCCAAGTTAATAAATATTTATAAATGCCGTATTGTTCGGTTCGCGCTTGGAGCTGCCGGTTATTATTAAATTTGGGTCAAAGCGAGTATTGGAAGTGAACGGTTGATTTTAAGCCGCGATCGTATGTAAAATATCTTATTGCATTTCTTTGATTTATTTCTGATTTCAGATAATTTTCGTAGGATTTTCACTGAGCACGTTAATAAATTTTCAGTTTGCTAAAATATCAATGCTAACTAAATTTGAAAAGTTTTATTTTTTAAGTACAATGATTTTGTTTTTTGGTTAAATAAATTCACGTCCCCGCAGTTATTTAATGACAGATATCACATCGACAAATTTATTACGCGTTAATTGGTGTTAAGTATCACGTCATTAGAGGTATAATTAAAGCAACAATATCGCTGCGGCATCGGTGAAGGTGTACAGCTAATTTACATGCAGGCATTATGCATTAATTAAAAGTTCATATGATACATCTTAGTTTCTTAATTTTACACGCGTTTCTATCAATCACTCTGCCTGCATAGATTGCAATGATTAAAAAACGTATCGTAGTTTCTTTTTAACAAAGAAATTATAACTACGAGCCATTTGCAACATAATTGTAATATAAAAACTAAAATATTATTTGAATTTTCAATCTCGCGTCTGTAAAAGAACGAGTTCGCCCATTAATCATGAAACAGGTACATTAATTACTCTGGTAAGTGAAACGGCAAACTAATCGCTTCCTAAACATCTCGTGAAACAGTTCGTATAGCGCTCATTACGAGTTAGTGCCTGCCCTACGGCCTAGTGCCCCCAAAAAAGCGCGCGGCTAGCTTGGTACTACAAAGAAAATCATACGGGGCAAAAAGTGCAAATACAGTATGCCTAGCCCTTGCCTCTGTGTGTGTATGTGGCATCGGGTAGAAAAGTTGCGGTAAATCATGTCCAAACAGCTCGTATATACCATTAGCCGTGGAAAGAAACAGGTAAGGCTAGAAAAAAAGGCTGGACAGGATAGCCGTGGGCTGCTCGTGCCGGGGCGCGCTCTCCACCACACAATGCACACCGTAGCGCACACACCAGGAGTGTCGTCGTTGCGCGAGCGGGAGTAGCCCCCGGGTAATTAGCGAGCAATAATTAGAGCCGCCGATACGAGAGAGTATATATCGGGAGACCGTTATACTGGCTGTTTTAGCCACGTGGCTATGTATACATATATAGATACAACATTCTGCCACGCGAGCGCACATGGCTCTCTTTTACTCGCCGTGGTCGCTGCTGCTCTGTTCCTTGCGCTACAGCTTGTGCTGCACACGAGAGGCATTGATCTCTTTCCCACGATTTTAGGTGATGTAGCGAAAAGAAGAAATTTTGAATCTGGAATTTTTTGATAGAGCGATAGTGAAATTTTTGGTTATTATCAAGTATATAAATCTGTTTCTTTTATTTAGGGTGATCTTCCTTTATTTTGAAAAATTTGTGTAAAAATGTTAGGTTCAAGTGTTACGAGTAAAGATGTTCGGGAGATAAGATAATCTCGAATTGATTTTAAACGCCGAAGCTTAAAATATTTATTCGTATTGATACTATTATTAAAGGCATATAGGCGGTCATTATTTTTAATACTTTCAATTGCCAACTTTTATATTCGCCTGGGTATATATTTTAATGCTTGCATTATCTGTTATATTTTCTCTGATGTAATCAGTTGAATACCCACATTTGAAATAACTATTAACTTTCCGAGTATGGTAATCAAGTTATAATACGGATTTTAATCAGTAAATGTAGTAAAGGGTACAATTAATTTTTATTACCGTTTTATTATCAACGAAACGTTTCTGACGTTTTTTTTAATTCGAATTTTTCATTTCTCATTTTGTAATCAAAATATATCCGCTTATTAAATTTAATAGGACGTTTCCTGTACGTCAACAATAATCACTCCCTCGGTATCATTTTAAACAAGTCCACACACAAGTTCGCCAATCAAAAATACAAAAAATTCTCAATTTGCCACTCAAAATTTTATTTTGGCACAAGAAAAAAAAAGAAGAAAAGAAACGAAGAGAAAAACAATTTCTTCGAGCACCCACGTGTGCATTCACGGACTCGAAAGTAACCCACAAAATCCCAACGCCTTTGAAATTTCAAGCGCTGACACCTGACGCACCGGGTATATACAGGGCGCAATTCCTCGGCGAAACACGCGTGGCTCGCGCGAGCATTTCCTGCCGTCTCGCGCTTCTGAATGCAAGTGTGGCGATTTCGGAGGCCGGCGGCTCCCAAGATTCGACTTTCTCGATATACAAATGTCCGTGCGTCTGCGGGAGGGGGGAGGCACAAAAGCCCGGTAGCCCCCGGTGAGCAAGCGATGTTATTCATGGATCGGGGCGCGACGCTATTGTCGAAAGACCGATGTGTCGCCGATATGCACTTGGGGGCCCCAAGTTAAGAAAAAGACCCGCTACGATTGTCTTTTGCTTGCCGGAAAGAAGAAGAAGAAAAAAAAGAAAAATGTTAATGCCGATTCGGCGTTTCGCGTATATTTTGGGCATTTTTTGCTTTGCCCAGGAAATCTGATTGTCTGGTGTTGGATTTATTGCTGTTTATTAGGAATACGATGCGCGATTGTGGGTTTCCGACTTTTTACAATACAGGTTTCTCTTTTTTTTCTCATTTTTTATTATTTATTTTCTTTTATTACGAAAGCACTATAATAGAGCTTTCCTTGTGGCATACTAGCTTATACGCCACTACGAAAGCACTACACTAGTGCGAACACTAGCGTAAACAGGGTATATTGAATTTTTTTAGTTTAACTTGTAATCTGAAACAATATTAAAATGTGATGAAAAAAGTATAATAAAACGAAGCTTTATAATAAAATAAATAAAAAACTAAATAAATAGTAATCAAGTTAAAATGATACACGACATTTGAAACTAAAATTTTTTAATTGATTGAGTAACGTTACGCAGTTAAAAAATTTGATACATTTACAAAAAAAATTTATAACGCATCAGTGAAACACTAGAAAAACGTAGACCGAATTTTCCCATCAAATACGAGCTAGTAGCACTCAAATTAAAAAAAAAGCCTAACAGTTGGAAGCAATTAATTCCCAACAAACTCCCCTTCTCTTCGCAATGACGCAATGAAGTAATTTTTATCGGTTTATTAATCTTCCGGGACATCATATGCGGCATAATAAGCCATAGCCGCGCGCCGTAAATTAGCATAAATTTGACTCGAGCTGCCAGTTTCTCTTCGCGTTTTCTTGCACCCCCTCCTGCAGCCAGGCCCTCTAACTGCGGCCCTGAACGAAGAGCTTAAGAAAAAACGAAAATAAATATAAGTGAGACCGAAAGAGAGAAAGAGAGAAGGAGCAGCAGCAGCCGCGCACGCACTCCCCCGCTCGCGCACAATGCAGTCCCGAATTAAAATTCTCAAGTCCTCATTTTCCCGTCCGGCAAACGAGTAATATTTATTGCGCCGTTGGGTCTCTCTCTCTCTCTCTCTCTCTTCTTTACTCCGCCGAACAATTACGTTGAATTCGCGATGCTCTTTCGCACCACGCGGTTATTCAACCCGAGAGAAAAAGCCTCCCGAGATGCGGCTCCGGAGAGCCTGAATGGTCTCGAACGAAGCAGCCCTTGCTATAGCCAGGCGGTAGTCCGCCAGGTGAGAGAGCAGAGCGAGAACGAGCGGGCCCCGCCGCGTGCCCGATAAAAAGAACGAGCGCTGCGGTTATTCGGCTACTCCTCTTCCCTCTCTCGGCGACATTGTCGCGCGCAGGTGTTTACTTCATTATTGCGGTCAACTTTGACCACCTACTGCATATCCAGCTCGTAAAAATCTCTTCGGGTTATTAAACGACGGAAAGTGCGCGCGTCGTCCTCGAGAAGCAGACCGATGAGCCTCGCTGAAGTTCCGAGGAAGGTTATTAATTATATCGAGTATACTTTATGCAAAATCCTCGGAGGAAGAAAAAAAAGAAGGCGTGCACGGGAAAGAAGAAGAAGAAGAAGAAGAAGAAGAAGAGAGGAGGCTTGCATTCGTATCGTTTTGAAAAAAACGAAGGCTGCACGTACGTCCAAGCGTAATCGGAAGTGACAAGGTAGGCCCGGGGCCGTCGAGCAGGGGCATGCGGAGAGAGAGCCGCTTCAGGCCTGAGTTATTTTACATACGAGAAGCCTGTTTTCTCTTTCTCCCTCTTCCTCTTTCGGCGGCTGCTCGCACTTCGCGAGACAATTCTCATTCCCATTTATCACCTCTCTCTCTCTCTCTCCCGCTCACACCCTCTTCCTCTTTATACCCTCGCCGTTCGCTCGGCCAATCCCGTAGTTTCCTCTCGCTCGCACGCGCAGAGCGCACACATCGCCTCGCTTTACTTTCCACCTTTTTTTCGCCACCACCACCACCACCACCACCGCCGCCGCCGCCGAAGAAGAAGAAGAAGCCCCGAGACGAGTCCAATTGGTTTTCTGCCCCGGCGAAGAAGCTCGTCGTCTCATATACGCTTCTCCCTCCTCGCGCGGGACTCGTCCTTTTGCCGGGGAGAGGGCTCCCTTTCCTCCCTCCTCTTCGCGGCCCATTTCTCAATCTCGCGTCTCAAGCCTCTATCTCACCTTTATCGGGGGCTGCCCCTCTGCCCCCGCGCGCATCCGCGCCGCTCTCGAAATTCTCGCGTCGCGCAGCTTTCTCGTTACCGCGCGCGCGATCGCCGAGGACAATTTGTTCGGCCGCGAGATGCTTCTTCTTTCTCTCTCTCGCGTGCGCGCGTGCGTTAATAACGTCGGCCGAGAGATGTGGACACGGATCCAACGTCCTCTTCTTCCTCCTCGCCACCTCTCGCTCGCCTGTTCGTTTTTTTTTATTTCTGTTCCTTCCCTCCCTTGGCCCCAACGCGCGCTCTCTCCTCTTTTTCGACGTCGTATAAAGCGGAATTGAGATGCAAAGGCGTATATGAGGGCTGGTCGCAGGCGCAAAAGACGCTCTTAATAATAATCAGCATTGGATTATTCCGCGAAATTCCGGACTTTCACCCGCCATTTTTCGCCAACGTATGTTTTTATTAATTTTAATTAAGCTGATTAATCGGGCGGGCAGGCCGCGTGGATTTTTTTTCGCGATCCGAATAGCCGCGCTTTTTTTTTCTCTCTCTCTCTCCTGGCAGGGGTGATTGTTCTTGTATTAATCAGGAGGATTGGATTGCGCGGTTTTATCGGCTGATTAATGGAAAAGAATTATGAAAAATTCTGGCGATTAATGTGTGCTTTTAATCAAAATGATGTTTCGAGCTTTTTATCTTTTTGGGCCAAACGGAAATTCCTAAGGAATACCGTGGAACACGAAGGGTATCGATGAAGCTGCTGAACAATTGGTTTAATTTTCGTTAATCTACGAGAATTACTCTGCTAATTAGCAAACACGTGTTCGCGCACATTTTTTTGAATAATCGATGAAACGTTTCTTTTCACAAAAGAACCTGCAATATGTTAACGTCGATCCCAACGGCGAAGATAAAGTTCGAGCCCAATACTTCTCTCTTTGCAGTAACACTAATAAAAAAAAACACCATCCCTGAGAAATAAAAAATCGCCTATTGAAAGATCCTCGTTGAAAGCGAACGAAAATAACAAGCATTGACACGCGTAACAAATGTCCGATTCAATCAAGCACCTCTACAAACGCCTCTCGAGAGAACCTTAACGCGAGAGCTTATAATCGAAGAAGAAAAAAAAGGCGGGACTTTGCATAGATCCCCAGCTAATAACCTCGCAATAAAGCCCAAACGACAGCTCATTAAATCCCGAGCTCTGCGAACCGAACGTTTTCCCTACATTTCTCCACACGCGGCGTCGTAATTTTTCCCGACGCTCTCTCGCGCGCGCTCATCAAGTCGTTCTCGCAATCATCCCGGGTAATCTCTGTCCTTTTTTTGTGCGCGCGCCACGTCGCAGGGACGTTTTTCCGAGCAGTTTGACTGTCGGTAAAGACACGACGAAGCCGGCGCGTAGAGAGTAAGAGAGAGAGGTGTGAAAGGCCTGTCGGCAGTCGGAGGCATTGAAGCCTGGCTGACGAATCGCCGGCGATAGATCACGAGGTAGTCCAAAAGAGGGAGAGAGAGAGAGAAAGCGAAGCCGCGGCGCGAGATATATAAGCGCAATAAATCGCGCGCCTCCTGAAAAACCAATCGTCCGGTGAGCGCCCGCGCGCGCTTCGATTCTCCGGCTAAAGGTATATATAGGGGGCGGCGGAGGAAAGCACGAAATTTCAAAAGAGGCCCTTCTTTCTCGCTCGCTCGCTCTCTCTGCATAAAGAGAAACTCTCCTGCCAGCGGCTCTCTTTTCATCACTCATCTACCGCCTCTCTCCTCGTTCGCGTCTCTTCTTTTTTTTCGGCCCTCTCTCTCTCTGACTCTTAATGAGTCGCGCCTGCCCAGCTATCGACTATTAATAACCCCACCTGAATAAAGCGGCCCCGGCCAGTGTGTATTATCGCGTGTTAGCCGAGGTTTCGTAGGGCACCCACACCCACACACACACACACACACACACACACACACACACACACGGGCGCATAAGTACGCGGGACAATTGGTCTCGCTCTCGTATTCCGCGAAGCGATACCGCGCCTGGAATTTCTCTTCTTTCTAACAGCCCGACCCGCAGAGACGCACACACACACACACACACATTGCCACCAACCTGCGGAAGGCTATATTCCGCGAAAGGCGGATCCCTGTAATTACAAGCTCTTTGCTAACGTTGATTAGCTCGTTTCCGGATTCTTCGCTGGAAATTCGAGTACTTATACCGGAGCTTCATGGATGAGCTATTGATTCTCCCCCTTTTTTCCCCCCTCAATGGTGGAAATCAATTTTCATCATTAACGATGATGAGGGCTCGATTGCGATGTATGGCCGGCACGCGATCCCGGGCGGCCAAGTCGCGAAACAGATCGCGGGGTCTTTATATGTCACGCGGGGCCTATATTCTATTATTAGCGCGCGGTAAAAAGAAATTCTCGTTCGGAGATCGATCAAGAAAAGTCGGGCGTGCGCGCGCGCGTGTCCCGGCGTTTATCCGATCATTATCCCGCTGATTGCGCTGGAAAAAGAAATTAGTTCCCCCTCCCGAGTTCAGCGCGGCGAGAAACGGACACAGAGATTCGCTTTCCTTTCAATTCGGCAAGATCACAGAACTGTACAATCCCTTGAAATAAAAAGAAAAAAAAACGAACCGTACGCTTGTATACCAAACACTCGGATCGAGCCGTTATTATTCGCTAACTTTAGCCATCTCCGCAGCTTGCAACACAGAAGTATATAGAGAACAATACCGTCTCTCTCTCTCTCTCTCTTGCTTTTCCCGAGCAAATTTACATGTGACGCGCGGATTCTTCTGGCGCGTCTTGAACGCGTCAAGAAGAAGCGAGAGAGATATATCCCTCGTGCTTTCTTGCGTTTCGCTCTCTTTTTCTCTCTGCTGCGCCGCCGCCGGCGGGGCGCGCGCGCGAATGGGCATTGTTGCCTGGGCTGTACGGCTTATTTTACGCGCAGCCGTACGTCTTGGCCCCGTCGACGCCCCGTTTCCTGCCACGTCCGCTCTCTGTGTTGTAAAAGCTATCGGTATACATTTGCCAGAAAACGCGTTTGGGGCTTGGGTTAACGTTTCCAGGCAAAATCGCGCGCTGCCGATTGTTTGGTAACGGTTAAGCGGCCAAGAACGTCAGCTGGGGATTTTATTCACGTACTTCGTAAAGCTCGTTTTTGCGCTTGAAAAACAAAATAAATGTACGAAAGAAGAACAAAAATTATGGATAATCAAAATTAATTAGCTTCAATTTGATCAATCATGTCACGTTATATCATTCTCCTAGTTTTCGCGTTTAGTGCTCACGAAATTAGCCGCGTCTCTCTCTCTCTCCCCCCGGTAATTTAGATAATTGTTCTCATCCGCATAAACTGTCTAAAAGCCAATTTTTATCAGGGCAAACCCGTCGAAAAATCTCTCACAGCCCCCCCTCATACCTGCCTTCTGTTTTTCTAATTCTCTTTCTCCCCCTCTAATTGCACGTTACGTCCTACATAATTACAGGCCCCGGTTTCCGTTTATTTCGATTCTTACCCAACTGTCGTCGATCGCGCCGTGTCACTCGTATAACGTTTCCGTGAGCCCCGCAACACCTATAGTCCCAAAACATTAAAGAAAAGCCCCTCTTGAAACAGAGACGATCGCGGGTGACGAGCCGGAGGCACCTGATTATAACCGTGCGCGTGTGCGCCTTTGTATACCGTTATCTTGTTAATTCGATTCCAAAAGATCTTTCTCTCGCCTCCTCTTGATCACGCAACACATACGCGCGATCCCCGATCTAATCTACGGCAGATGTCAACCCGCAGCCGTCAGACTCGCTCTGTTCGACGGCTATAGTGTTAAGTAGGTATACATAGAACTGCCTCGAGGCAGCACGAGTGTGGTGGCATAGGTGTCGTATACGTATATGTGTAACGCGTGCGATCCTATCGTTGAAGGAAACCAACGCCCCGGTCTAAATTAGAATTCGGCTTTGTTGTTGGCGCCCAATCAAAATATCGTTACTCCAACGCGCACTCGTTACGGTTATTCCCCTTAGACGAACCGCTTTTGCCAGCTCTCGTCACAACAATCAAGCACGCGTACTGTCCTCCAAGTGAGATTTTAAATAATCGACTAGTTTATTGTCTAATTCGGTGATCGAGAAGAGAGTAGCTTTTTTTAATAATTCAGCCGCACCTGCGCACCAACGTTACAGGGTGTACGCGCACGAGGCCGTGTGCACATTGGCAATAAAGGAGACGCGCACACGAGTCTCTCTGCGTGACTTTAATGATAATAATAGACGTTTCAGAGTAGCCGGAGACGTAAGCGCGTAGTCGCGTCGTTGTAATAAGGGCAACGACGAACGAGGAGACTTTTCAATCGGGCATGTCGCCCCTGAAAAAAAAAATACAAGCGGCCGAACGCTGCTCCTACATGCGCACGTTATTAAACTTAATGACGAGGCGACCTGTCGTGTGTACACACACTCGCGACCTTCGTATAATTCCAAGGCTACAGCGAAAACGCGCGCGCACGCGGCTTGGAGAACGGAAAATCTCCCGGGCAATCCTAACGCGCAGCTTAGCAGCAGCTGCCGGGCGCAGTCATCGATGTGTCCACGCCATCGGTTTCGCTCGTTGCAATACGTCCACCGAGAGAGAGAGAGAGAGAGAGAGAGAGCATTGGACCGAGAAGTAGAAGCGCCGAGCGCGTTGTGATAATTAAGCGGACGAAATGAAAATTCTCGGCTGCCCTCGCTCTTTGCCTCCTCCTCCTCTTGCGCGCATAACTCATCATTATGCGTTCCCGCTGTTGCTATGACTAAGGGGTGTGAGGTGAATAGGGGGGAGGCTAAGAGGGAACGGCCGTAATAACGCCATATCGATTATAGAAAGCCTCGAGCGGGGGGGGGCTCCTTGGCGCGCTCACGCACGCGCGTATACATGCATATGCGCTCTTTAGCCGCCGCAAGCCGGTAAATACGACGCGAGCAAAGAGGCAGCGCCGAGGGCCAGAGGGAGAGGGGACGAGGTGACGAGAATCCCCCGCAAGCGTAGCCGGGCTTCTATAATACGAACCACCTTCTCCTCCTGCTCGCGGCCTCGGCGCGAACGCATGCATACTCATTAAGAGCGCGACAGGGGCTTTGGCTCGAGAGCACGTCTTTGCTTTGGACGCTCTCCTGACGCCCCGTGTCGATCGGCCAAAGAGCTCTATACGCGCCTACTTCTCTTTCTTTTTCTACTACCGTAGTTTTTGCGTTGCTGCAGGCGCGCATGCGAGACTCGCAACCCCGTAGTTTTCAAAGCTATATACGCCTCGCGCACTGCCTTGTGTATATCGGATGCACTTGAGATGTAGCTTCGGGTCTATTTTTAGAGACGTATGTATATGTAAGATGTTCGGTGGGTTCTGCGCGTTGAATTTTTTATTCGGACAAAATGATTCTTTAGGTGTAGGCGCATTTAGATTGATAAGAGAAATTGCATAAATTTTATGAGTATTATTGCATTGTACAAATCCATTTGTTTTCAATAAACCGAAACACTGATCGATCATCGACATTAAACATCATTAAAATTGAAAGCTCAATCGAATTGGTAAACAATAATTTTTTCTCTTAACGCAATGCGCCGTCGCACGCGGACGCATCAAAAGTACAGGTCGCACAGCGAAGTAAAAAAGAAAATAATAAAGGAAAAAGAAAACGCCTTAGCGAACGAGCGAGATATTAAGGTTCACACGAGAGGGAAGCCACTCTCTCTCGATCGGCCATAATTTCCACAGCTCCCCAGCTGTTTCGCATGCATGAATAGGTGTATCGAAACCAATCTGCGGCGTCGGTACCAAGAGCAGACACATATACGCGGCACGTACGCGAGAAAAATCGTTCAAAAATCGCAAACACAGACACCCACATACACAGAGGTACACATGTGCTCGCTCACACTCACACAGAGGGGCAATTTAAATAGTCCGTGTCGTGATAGCCCGTGGCGACGTGCCTGTATACGGGGGCCGCCGTTCTCCCTCTCTCTCAGTACGCTCACGCGCGCCCACGTGTGCGTTTGTGCAATAGAGGAATTATAGCCGATCGCCCGGCTATCCCGGCGAAGGTGACCGGGATATCGGCGCTTCCGGCGAGGCTCAGCCTTGCGAGCGCACACTCTCTGCAGACAAGAGAGAGAGAGAGAAAGAGAGTAAGAACCGATCGGCGCTCCCGCGCGCTCTCTGGAACCAGTACGAGACTTAATGAGCCACGGAGCCCGGCCTCTCTCTCGTGAGAATTTACTTTCGCGCTTCTTCGCGCCGTTCAACGAGCAGTCCCACGACGCGCCGCCTCCGACAGCAATGCCCGGGATGAAATCTTATTACGGCTCAGCACCTTCTCTCTCTCTCTCGCAGCAGAAGCCCTTCGCGCGATATATACGCCGAGCTTGAGCATTGTTGAATCGCCACCGCTGCGGCGGCTTTGAGCTGCACCGCGGCTTCTCGTTTAATGCTATGCAAATGACAACGCCTCTGCACCCCGACCTCTCTCTCCTCTCTCCGCCGTTTGCCCGCTAAAATTATATACGAATTTCAGGCTCGCTTGCTGGATGATGATCCTGCCGATATGCCGCGTGCGTGCAACGCGCGTCAATGGGTGCGTGTATAAAGTGAAAGTGCTATGGCTACTGGGATGAACTGGGCTTCGTGAGAGAGCGAGGTGCCTGATTTTCTGGGTAAGTTGAATTAGCGAGAGCTAGGTTTTTGTATCGATCCATAGAAAATTGGAGTATTTTGTTGATATGAAGATAATGATGGATAATGTTGATAAGAGACTGGAATTCGAACAATCGGTATTGGGGTGAAAAGTTTTGAAACTTTAACAAAAGATAAATAACTGAAAATGATAATAAAATTGAATCCGCCTATAAGATTTAATAAATTAATTATAAACAATAATCTATCAATGAGGATCGTTTAAGGTCGTATTTCAATAAATTACATTGTTCAAAGCAATAAGTTAATGATCTCATGAACGTGTACAACACAATAACCACGCTTTTTTTTTTCTTTACGTCCATCAAAATTACGATCCAACCGCGCAAATCGGTTCGTATTAAGTGCGAAAAAGTCAATAGCGAGTGTGTTATTAATTGATCTTCAGCGGCCGCATTGGGCCTTTAATAACAGCTTACGAACAATAATCTTTGAAATTAAACTTAATACTTCGGCCAGCGAATACAATAAACTAAACACATGCTATTACGAGCGTAAAAATGCGCCTTAAAGATAACAGCAAATAACTCGGGCATTATTCGCACGAGAGCCAGATAAAACTAAGGAGAGGGAGAGAGAGAGAGAGAGAGAGGGCCGTTTGAGTGACGCCGCAGCGGGTAATTTATGTCATTATTCGCAATAATAATATGGAAAAGGCCATCGATAAAAATCGACTTGCGCGCGCGCGGTTCGCTGCTCACAATAGCCCCAAGCTGTGCAAACGAGTGGCTGAGGAGAGAGGGAAGGTGGTGGATAAGAATTCCTTTTCTCGCGCGCCAGCCCGAGATTCAATGGGGACGTATGATTGATTATGCGCGCCCGAGCACACTTTTCGTTCGCGGGTTTCCGCGCGCGTGGACACAAAAATAGCTGAGAGAGAGAGAAAGAGAGGCTGGCCGGAAAGATGCTAGCAGCCGATTCGAAAGAAGGAGCATTCGAGCTATTTCGGAAGATGGATAGTTTAGCGCGAGCTCTTGGAGGTCAGCGTGAATAATAACCGCGTGGTATACGCCGAGTGCTCCCTCGAGTGGGGGGGATATAAGGCCTTTGGGGGTAATTTACGCTTCTATTAGAGCTGTTTGCATTGCGTCATTTTTGAGAGCTTTGTGAGAGCTACATTCCGCTGGATTGCTAGGTTTGATTTTGAATCGGTCGGCTTCGTTGAGTTCCACTGCTCTCAGAGATATGACTAATAAGATTCAAGTACTATAATACCTGTGTTACTTAGGAATTTAGGAAGTTAGCTTGCGATAAGATAGGATATATGTATTACCATTAAAAAAAAATGCGCTTCGATAATTCTCACGATTTAAGAAAAAAACGGTCTTTCTGTATAAATAAATCAATATCTATAAAATGTTTGTGTAGTAGTAAAATTTATAATCCAGTATAGTAAAAATTAGAATTCAGTAAAGCAAAATTTAGGAATTCAGTATAGTAAAATTTAAGTTTTTGCGTAGTTGGTTTGACTCAACTTTAAAAATTACGTACTTACATTTTACGAAAGCTCAAAGATGGCAAAAGGACACAAGTAACTTACCTGAAAAGAAAAACGAAAGTTATAATTTAACATTAGACGAACTGTAAAGAAATAAGAAAAATTCAAATGTGAATATTACATAAATATAAAATCAAAACGATCAGTCACAGCTGAAAAATCGCTATGTCCCATATGCGTAATGCAATATTATGCGCGCATCAAAACATCTGGGCGCTTATGCAAACGACACGTCTTGAAAGTCGATCCGCAAGGGAATCCAGGAACTCCCTAGGAGCAACATGTCAAAAAAAGATTACAGGCCACTTTATCATGCGGCCCGCGTACAAGAAGCGTTGAAGGCGCGAAATATACGTGAAAAAAAGCGCTTAGGCGCGCTTGCCTTTCATTTTTTGGCCTCGCGCCAGTAGAACCCCCATCCCTTCCCGAGCGTGTCCACAAAATTGCACGAAAATAAGATTCACGCTTTGACGTGTGTGTGTGTTTGTCGGGATTAAAAAGACACGTAGTGTGCGACGTAGTATGTCAAGCGAGTTAACGCGAAGAGTCTTCGGATCCAGCCTTAAATTTATTACGATCTCGTTGTAGGCAAATTTGATACTTAAGTTTCTTATTTGTTATCCAAACTGTGTTTGATCCTACGTTGATATTCACTTGCGATTTTCCCACAGCTGTTATTTTCATTCGATTTGATTAACGCAAAGAAAAAGCAAAAATCAAAGAAATTTGCAAATCCACAGGGAAGAAAAAAAAATTAAAAAGAAAGGCAACGACACAAGCAGATATTCAGAATAACGACGCAGACACAATTCCACGTTAGCTACCGACTTGCGGGCGCGCCGACTGGCCTTTTCTCCTCCGCCTCCTTCTCTTTCAGCGCGAGCTTGGGCAATCAGGGAGGATGTGCTGCCCATCGGCTGTAGACGTAACATGAAAGCGACCCGATCTCCTCCAATCGCGCCAAGGTCCAGCGGATTAACGAAGCGCGCGAGCAAGCAATCGAGCCGGCCCGGAACGCTTTTAAACACGGACCTTTACAAGTCGACAAGTACAAGCCGAGAAAACGGCGCATGAGGAATATTGAAGGGGGGGGGGGGGGGGAAGGGCTGAGACTATCCTCGCATGGAAATTCGAATTTCATTTGTCTCTCTTTCTTCTTCTCGCTTTGTCCCTCTCTCTCCCCATGGTCGACTCATTTTTGTTCAACATACTCTTCGGTATAAATGCGTATAGTCAAAGGTTGAAATGGTTGAGTATAAGAGCTGAGGTACGTATACAAGAGATAAGCACACTAATAAAATGCTTAATTGGCTTTCGATATTTACCTACGAGTTCACCAAGCTTATAAGCTTGCTACATCGATACCGCTATCTCACCCGTTCTCTTTCTTTCCAGGGATGGTCTTGTTCTTTTCGCGATTATCGTCTGTGTGGAGTAAGTACTCCGTATAGACGAGAGAGAAAGGAAGAGAAAAAGCCGTCAGCGGGATGAAAGGTGGGGGATGTAAAACACAAAAGGGACGGCAAGGCATGCGTGTGTGGGTATGCGCACGCACGAAAATCACGCGCGGCCCTCTCGCGGAATTAATATTCCGTGCAATAGAGGGACGAGCGTTTGGCGGGCCCTGTACCTCGGATATTGGTGCATTATTTATTTTACGAGTGCAACGACGACGACACGAGAGAGAGAGATGGAGCGAGATACGAATCGGCACACTCTTTGCTCCTACGCTATTTCGGGTTCCCTTGCTTGCGTCCGCGAGTTTTTATGTTTCCCGTGGTATCCTCCCCTTTTTCCGTCTTCTCTTGTTCTTTCTTCTTTTTTTTCTGGGCCGACTAGTTTACATTCTTCTTTCTTTACCCTTGTGTATTTAATATTAAGCTTTCGACCTTGAGCTCGTCATAAAGATGTTCTAAACAAGCGAACAATCAAGAAACATCATCAACAGCATTACATCAGCATCATCATATTACAAGATATCAATAACCCCATCAACACACATATACCCCTTTCAACGTTGTAAAAACCACCAGAAATTTCCAGCAATCGTTGAACTCGCCTCGATGAAAATTCACGGGATCCCAGTATCGCCGCTAATGCCCCATCTAATCCCCCTCCCCTCGGACTAAAGAATCGCCGCGAGAGTCCACACGGGACGTCTTCCTACCGGCGTTAAACGACGCCATCAATAACCATAACTCGGAGAGCTACAGCGAGGCGAATAATTCGCGAGTCTCGGCGCGCTCCGATCGATCGCTTAATTAAAGCCGAGAAAGAGAGGCGTCGAAAGCCGCGGGACGCGTGTAAGATTTCGCGCGAGAGCCACTGCCAGGGGAAGGGAGGGAAGCTTCTTAGGGTCGCTAAGGCCGACGCTTACAAATCGTATGCGCCGCGGCATTCTCCGCGTGCCGAAAACTCTCTGGCTCGCTCGCGCGTTCTTTTGCAAGCCGGCGTGCGTGAGGGTATTTCCGCGAGAGAGAGAGAGATAGCGTAGAGCCGCGGCTGTTTAGAATTGTGGGATTTAGCTGCGGCTGTACCAGCACTGGACAAAAAATACTTTTCCAAATGTCCCCCCGTCGAATGGATATACGCTTGGAAAAGATCCCGTGGGGAAATTCGGTTTTATGTAAGCGCGTTGAGAAGTTGTCGGGACGTATGGGGCATACTCCGTGGTATTTGAAAAATGTTCTTCAGGATTTTTAAGATGAACATTTACTTTTTTTTATTCGTCTTCAAATAGAAGTTCAGCTAATCTCTTACGTATATGAAGTTCTCGAATAGCTAGGTAGGGTTTTTATGTGTGGAGAAGAGAAAATATAATTTAGCTTATGAACTTTTTAAACGCGCCTTGGAGAACATATCAATTACCGCAAATATGAAAATTGCGAAATGGCGTGTGCGCGCGCGCGCAGAGATAGGAAAATTGAAAAATAAAATTATCGTTGCCTCCCCCCCTTCCCTCCATGTGCAAAAACGAAAACTTTCACCTGCGCGATAATTCGCCCCCTACCCTTCTCTACTCTCAACAAATTATAATATAACGTAAAGGCACATGTGAAATAAAACGATTACGCAAGCTCCATCGGGTTTTTCAAAGAGCGAGCCTCTCTTTCTCTGAGAAAACCTCTGCACTTCCGCTTGCGTGAAACTTCAAATCTGCGGTAAGGATCCGGCGTAAAAAGAAAGCGCCGAAGCCGCCGCCGGGCTTAAAGGCTTATCTGGAAAAGCGGAGAAGCGCGCCAGCGCGTCCGGCTAGCGGCTTTTCCCATAACGAAAGCGCCTGGGTCTATACGGCAGTCTTTCACCGGGGCATCTGGATAGAGAGACCAGAGTGCTCGTGATGAGCTCATCGGTCGTATATACACACACAGGACGGCAATGTTCATCAGGTGTCGGGGGAGAAAGTGCGAGAGTTTAGAAATCGCGAAGGTGAGGCGCGAGCCGGCAATTTATGAGGTATCGGCGAATAAGATCGCTCATAACGTACCGAGCACGAGCTTTTTACCGGGCTGGAAAAATCGGTAATTGATAGTTTAGCGTTTGGTTATAGGGTTTAAAAATCCCGTCCTCGGATCACGGAAGAGTCGTGAGGATACACTTATCCGATGGAGCCGTATTTTTGGCTTTCTTTTAATTCAGCTAATGGGGAAAATAAATTTATTTATCAAAGCTCGGCGTTTTCGTTACGTATGACGGTTACATTTTAATACCACACCGGCGAGGAAGTTTAACGATATAGATTATGCAGCAATTTTCTTGGGGAGACGCGAGTTTATAAAAGTGTGTTTAAAAATGTGCTTTTAAAAGTTCTCAGAGCTTGATGCGCGAGGAAAGCGTTGGAAAATAAAAGGTAGACGTCTGTGAAAAATGATGAATTTATAAAATCGGCAGTGGGGAACCTACATTAATTATGAAGTAATCCGATTTTTATCTTTTATCACTAGGACAGCTGCGTTTTTTTCTCCTATTTTCAAGTATCTCTCATACGAATGATATTATTAATTTCAGAGCTGCATTACTGTATAAATTTGTGTCGCGTTGCGTATATCACATGCAGTTATTATATTACTCATTTAACGATCAATTATCTATAGCAATGGAACGTAACTCATGTTGTAATCAAATACTATCCTTCGCCATCTAATCTCATTTTCACATCAGAATTGGGTTAGTCCACTTATATTCCAGCAAATCGATCTCTTTGTCACGGTTCAATTTTAAATTTTTCAAACTTGAACTACGCGCGCAACACGCATACCTTCACTCCGCAGCAGCAGGGTAAAGCCTATGTGAGTCGCGCTCCATAAAAAAGTAACCGCCCGGAATATATACTTGCAAGACAATTAATTACATCCACTTTAATTTTGCAAGCGCAAAGTATATATTTATCAAGATCAAACTTCTCTTATGATTTATCAAAACAACTGACAGTTTTTTACTTGCCCTATCATTTTTAGGATACCAACGCTTTATTTATGTACACCGTGCGCTGGAGTAAAATAAAAACTCTTTCCACCTTTTGTCTCTCTCTCCAATTGAAAGTATCCCGCAATATTGAAGTACCCTATTCTTTATCAAACTCAAACGAACACTAATTCACCACTCGATATCAAAACAAAATACTTGTAAAACTAACCGTTAGAAAGAGAGACAAATAAATTAAAAAAAAAAAAAAAATAAGGAATAAGAAAAAAGAGAAACACGCATAATGCGGAAGACCTGTATCTCGTTGGCGATCGCTTGCAACGCATTCCGGCCGTCAGTGCCGCTTTGCCGGTGTAATAAGAAAGGTATCCGGCGGGGGTTATGCGGCTGTAGAAAAGATCGGTGCGCTCGCATGTTAACCTTGACCCCTATGACAGTCGTCGTACGATCCTCCGACCAGTCCAAGCTACAGAAGAGGGAGGGGGGAAGAAGTAGGAAAAGGCCGCGGGTGTATAAGCCGCGCGCTCGCTACAAAGCCATCCCGGAAGAGGAACTTGGGTTGTATGAATCGACGATTCCTCCGGCCGTATGTATTCAGCAACAATGCCGCTCGAATATAACGCTCCATCTATAGCTTTACTTTTAGCGCTGTTGTGTGTGTGTATATACTTTACTGGAATGACCATTCTTACGACGTTATATACCCGCAATCTTTAACTCGATTCTATATTTTCTTCTTTTTTTTTTGCATGAACGATATTTTTAATTTTTACAATTTTCTGTTACACACAGTCAACACACAGCGCAAGTGTCCGCTTTCATTTAGTCGGAATATACGAGAGTTGGCTCGAACGCTAGAGAACACATATATACGTATATATACACGCGCGCGCGCGGAAAAGGCGGAAAAAAGTGCGGGAAAAGCAAGATACGAGAATAGATAGGTAAGAAAGAGGAGTCCGGATACACATCTGCTTGGAGTTGCTCTTCCATTGAATTCTCGTGGCCGTAAAACGGATGACAGGCTTGCAGCGGCAGCGGCAACGGCAGCAGCTCGCGTTGCTTCGGATGATCCCGCGGGAAGGAGGAGACTCGCGTACAATCGACGACAGGCTAGGCCGGCTTATGGCACTTGGCAAGAGAGAGAGTCCGGCCCCGTCAGCGCGGCACTGGTGTCCCCCGGTGCGATCGGCTCATTGTCGGGACGAGCTATAAAGCGATCGGCCGGTACGGGGACGTTTTTGCCGATCGGCAATCGCGACGCATAAAGAGAACTCGCTTCCCCGATGGATATCGCCCGACGTGCCAGCTCACCTCCTCCTCCTCCTCGCAGCATATACGGGCGCTAGAGACTAGTACGCCCGGTATGCGCGGGAACGCTCGAGGATTAATTCCTAAGCCCGAGCGCTTCCTCGTGCCGATGAATCGGCTCGCGGTTATTAGGGGACGATTTATTTCAGGCCCGCGCAACGCCGCTTTTACCATTGCGGCACTCGTGTCTTCGGGGCCCCGCGTGAGAGATGCGACTCTCTCTCTCTTTACGGCTGTACCCGAGCCCCGTGCTACATCCAGGGCCCCTCCGGCACCTGGACATCTTAATTAGGAAGAATAATCATGCGAGTATCCTTCGATATGCGAATGACAAATGTTTCCCGCGGATAAGTACGACGGTAACGAATTATTCCGATTATTGCGACTGCGCGGAGATTTTTAGATTGTATGTGCATCGGTTCAACGAAATTCAAAAAAAAAAAGAAGACCCAAAGAGGTAGCGGGTTATTGCACATCCCTGACACGTTTCTTGGCGGCTGAAGAGCATCGTGTACACGTATACAGCCGACGCGGAAAAATCCGGCAAAGTTATTTTAATTAAGCCGCGAAAGCGAAACGGCCGAGAGCATCGGTCGTGTCCTCAAGAGCGCGGCAGTTGGCAAAAAAAAAAAGATCGGGGATGAGAGAGCAGCAGAAAGCCGCGCAAGAAGCGCATATACAGCCTATTAGGAGACTATTTTGTGTGCGCATCGGGAAAAACACGGGACGTCGCGAAGGTCGCGCTATCAATGTCTCTCGGAGACTCGCTCTGGAATGTTTCTTCATCTGCATGTCTCTCTTGAGCGGAGGGCATATAGCCAAGAAAGCGCGTATACGCCTTGTTTTTCTTCATTTGTCGGGGGATCGGTTTTGCTGGACAATGCGATGAGACGTCGTCGAACGGAGGACGTTGGCAGGAAAAATAAATACGGATGGTAACTGGCTTGGATTGTAAATATGTTGATATAAACATGTATACGCTTGGTACGGCAGACATGGCTATATGCAAAATGCCTCTGCCAAATGAGGGGATGAGAGACGGCTTTGAGGAGGATTTGAACTTGGGATGCTTGGACGTGCTTGCGCGTGTTCTTTACGTGCTGATTTGGAATTTGTAATTCTCTTTTTTTTTGTTACGGAAGCATCGAATGTAATTCTGGGAAATCTATCTAGATAGAAAATCTTAAATATTGTGACAGTCGTCATAAATATTCAATGTCTATCAATCTAGTATCAACCTGGTAATAAAGAAAGATCGCCTAATAAAAATTTGTCATATAGAAAATGTGTGTGACTTTGAAATAAAACTAATGAGAAAACGCGTCATAGAAAAAAACTCTTAATCCTCTGAAAAATGCCACAAATCAAGTTATTGATAAATAGACACTTTCCTTCTTCTCTCGCTCTTACGCACCAGTTGTTCAGCGTTGGAGATGTGTCTTTCGAGTCCAGCTTATAATTTTTTTTTCTTCGCAGCATAATCTCTTGAAATAACCAACGCAACGTAACGACCAAACCAAAAATTGCCATCGAAAACGAAGAAACCTTTCGAGAGCAAAAAAAGAAGAAATCCAACGAGACAGAGGAGAACTATAAACGTTAAAGTTCATTTTGACTGTTTGACAGGTATGGAGTTGTGGCTGTGTAGAGTTGCCGAGCGAAATATGGAGGAGTGAGACTGTTGGGTCCGTAGCGCTTTATACGATCTTCCTTTCCACTACCTTCGTAACAATAACTTTGTACAGTCTCTGGAACGTAGTTAGCCTGAAATGTAAAAAATAGAACTCCAGCTAACCTTATAAGTGTAAAATCGAAATAATCATTAATAATTGGCTTGACAAACAAGCAAAGCAGATAAAAAATGAAAAAGAAAAAAACAAAATCGACGATCTACCATTACCAATAGATAATCCACATAAGCAATGTACAAAAGCTCGATCGATCTATTCATCAAACGTTTATCGAGCCGTATGCATCAGCAATATCCTTTGTCAGTCGAGTATAGAGCCAGAGGTCCCTCTCGCAGAGGTGTATATGTATATATACGGAATATGAAGAAGGAGAAGCGAGATGTGTCGGGGGGAGGGGGGGAGAAAGAGAAAGAGGCCCGGAGACTTGTTTAGCGCATAAAACTAAGCCGCAAATAAAATAAGTCCCACGGGGCCGTGCTTATGCCCTTTGCCGCGGGAGAAAGAAAGGAGCGAGAGTCGCGAGAAAGAGGGGCAGGGGGGGGAGGCTCGTGAATCATTCGCTGGCCGACCTACCGACGTTTACTGTCGGAAATAACGTTTGTCATACGTAGACGCCTGGCTGTGGCTCTCGCGCGAGGAAAAAGTCCGCGATAAGATTAGCGCGAGCGGTTTTCGAGTCTACTGCTTCACGGCGGACTGTTTCGCTGTGTGTAAGTGCCTTCGGACATTCTTACTGGCTTCAAATTGGCCGCTGGTTTATTGCCCAGAGAGAGAGAGAGAGAAAGGGAGAGCTTCGGATATCTGCTTGCTTAGCGTGACGGATTTCCTCGAGCAGAATTTAATGCCAAGTTACGTTTTTAATGTTGAAATTTGTTTTTATCCTGCAATTTTGAAGTGTCATTTTTTTGTACGAGTTTTTTTTCATGTAATGTCATTAAATGCACAGAGACGTTTTTCTGATAAAAATGTAAAAAAAATTGGAGCGTTTTAAGTATCGTTCTTGTTATGTGCTCTAGTTATAGCGTCTCACAGTTATAGGAATGTGCTTATCAGAGTGAAATAAGAGTTTTCACTTTCGATTTGTACCAAGCTACAAAATGTTTTTTTCCCTTTATCGAATATAATAAACTGCGTCGTTCTTGGCATTATTCTCAGTCCTACACGCAAATATACTGATATACAAAAATTCAATTTATTTAAAATAAAAAAATCCCGATAATAAAATATTACAAAAAAAAGGTCACCCAGTCGCGTAATATCAGAATGCCTGACAAACGGTGAATTTTTATTCCGCAAATTTATCACACATTCTCATCTCTCAAGAGTGTGCGCAGAGAGTTTATGAACATGCAATCGAATTCCTCAAAGATTCAAAGTACACATATATACACGTGCAGAAAGAGAGAGAGAATCGGCTGGAAAAATACTAATAAATTCCACGTGAAAAAACGTGTCTCGTAAAATATGCAAGCAGAAGCAAGCGGCGTCGCTCGCGAATTCGCGCAATAAAGCTGGCGAGGATAAACGTACGCGCGACTCTCGATAAGATCCCCCAAGGAGTCAGCGATACTGTTGTCGCGTCAAACGCACGTCCCTCCCCGCGGTAAGAAAAAAATGCGGGAGAGAAAACGACGCCGCGCGCTCACTTTTTCCATCGCATTCCCCGTTGAATGGGAAATCGGAGGTGGGACCAAACGCGACACTCTGTTTATCGCCGAGCCCGATAAACAGAGAGTGAGAGGGGATAAGTTGTAAAGTAGCTCGAGGATGGGCCCGACGAAAAAATTAATGCGAGAGGAGGGCTGCTCGAAGTGTACTTTCGATGTCGAGGGCCGAAGATTGGACCGATAGAAGGAGACTGGAATATGAAATAAACTGAGAAAGAGAGAAAGAGAGGATGGATGTACTCCGAGACTGACCGTGCGTTAGCTGTGAGTTAAGAGAGAGAGTTCGACAATTCGTCTCGTTGACCTTACTTTTTTTTTTATCCGTATGCTTTCGCCGTCTCATCTGCAAACATGTGATAATCTTATGATTTTGTTAATTGATAACATTCATAGATGCGTTAAACTCGTAAAATTTTCTTTTAAATCTTTTCAGTCCGGTAAAAATAGTAGAGAATCCATCTGGAATAAAGCGCATCTACGAAAATAAATATATATTCCTTGAAGGAATTTGAATTTCACGAGATATACAATCCTTTTTATAAATTTTTATTAATTCACATGTAGCACGATATCATTTATTTCGGGGCTTTTGTGCAAGGAATAAAATGGCACATAAAAAGTGCTAGGAGCACAATGCAACATTTTCGGATGTCTTGGCTTGAAATGCATCCTTTATATATACGTAGCAGTTTATTCTCCCCGGCGCTACTATCTATTGTCAGGGCCGAAATTTAGACAAAAATCTTTCTCCTCGCTTGCCCTTCTTTTCATTCTGTCTTACGCGCGTGGCGAAATTTATAAAACGGCAAACGAAATAAAAATACAAAAGACTGCTGTGTGGGGCAAGCGAAAAGAGAAAAAAAATGACGAGCTACACAAAAGAGCTTCTGTGTGTGGTTTGACCTGCATATTAAAGCCAAAGTCTATTCGAGCAAAAAATAGATAGCGCCATTTCTTGTTTCAGAGGAAATCATGAAGTTCGCTCGAAAACGAACGCGAGAATTCAAATGCATCTCGATCTCCACTGGGAACGTGTCAATCTGCATAACTTGAAAACTACTTTAATATTTTTTAACTTTCTTTTCAACGACGAAAAGTCGCTAAAAGAACAAAGCAAAAAATATCATAGTAGGCTGTACAGTGTGAAAAATATTGTATTTTCAGAAGAGCGTCATTCGATATTAAGTAGTAATAGACGAACCAGATCCGCCCACAGCTTCAGCGAACTGCTAATTGACAGTTATTTACATGACGGAGCTCCTCTCGACGATCAAATGACGAAGCTCAGTCAATCTCCCCCCAGCAGGAACGCAAAACATTCGAGAAATAGGCAGCAGCATCAGCGGGCATCCTTCACCAAACGGTCCGCGCAACGCAGGGCGCCTCTAGCAAAAAATAAAAAGAAGGAGTCGTCCGCTTGAAAAATCGTCGCAGCCTGCGGAGCCGCTGTGTCGCGACGTTTCCCCTCAATAATCCGAGCATCATCCGCACTCGCTCCCGAGTAAGCGAGTATAGTTCGAGGTAGGGAATTCGTTAACTGAAACGTCCGCGTGTCGGAGGGGGAGAGCTCCCGGGGTGACGGGCCCGATCGCGACGCCCCCAGCCGATTTACATCGATCTCACGAGATCGGCTGACGGTAATCACCCGTGGGACACGTCCGATCGTCGCGCATTTCGCTTTCCCCCGGCGTCACTGCTCTCTTCCGTATACGAAAAGATCGCGTTTTTTTGTGTTCGTGCGCTAATTGATTCGTCATCGAGACGCGCGATTACCGAGTGGAGAGCGAACTTTTTGGGAACGCCATTAACGTATGTAAAAAAAAAATACAAAACGACAAAAACAACAATGAGGAAATCGTTTAAAAAAAAGGAAGAGAGGCAAATGACACACAAGTGTCCATTTTCATTCAGTCGCGGTATATACGAGAGTAGGCTCGAAGCGGAACACGTCATGGGTATATGCGCATCTGGAAATGGTGGAATTTAGAACTATCGATAACAATTTATCGCGAGTGGGGCCAGAGTATAGCCTCCGGCGTTGAAATAATCCGCGAAGAAGAGAGCGCCGCGCGCGCGCGCTCTCGGTATAATTTTACGAGTCGCAGCATATACGCACGCGCGCTTGCGTACACGGAGCGATAAAGAACGAAAGAAAAGAAGCCAGGAGAGTTGGCTTTACGGAAAAAAGGAGGGACCCGCGCTCTCTCTCTCTCTCTCAGTCCGACACGTCGGTCCAAACGAGGGTAGACGCACATTAGTAAGGAGGCAATTCCCATTCGACTTCTCGTCAAGGAATTCCTGGACTGGAGAAGAGTAGCCTCCGGTATATACGAGGCCCTACTGCCCGCGGCCTGCCTCGTTCCCGAAGATAAACAGCGTCGTTTCGACTGGCCGCCGCCGACTCTGTGCGCTTTCGTTCCGGCATTTTTTTCGCTTTCCTCTCGGTCCACTTCTACCCCCTGCGCTTCGCGAATAATCGTGCCATTGCGTCCCCGGCGTTTTGTATGCGGGGAATGGCCTTTTGCCTGATGCCCGAGGCCCCGGTAGCTCTCTCTCTCTCTCTCTCTCTCTCTCTCTCTCTCTCTCTGCTGAGAGAGAAAAACGAACGGAAATCGAGAAGCGGCGCCTCAGCCTAAAGTCGTCTGGCTAATTAATTTGCTCATTATTGTCATTCTGCGATTTACGAGGAACCGAGAGAGGAGTGTTAGAGAGCACGAATATGCGAATTTAAAATTCAAGCTTTAGGCGAGTCGTCCTTTTACTTGCATATACGCGGTCAGGATAGCTCTCTCTCTCTCTTTCTCTCTCGGTCGCAGATAAACGAAAAGCATCTCTGTGTGTATGCGTGCCGAATGGAGTGACGAAGAGAGCAGCAGTCCGTTGAGGCGACGCTGGCTGAAGACGCTGGAGAGTAGGCGAAGAAAGAGAGCTGGGGAAAAGAGAAACGTCGGAAAGACGAGCGGCCGAGCCAGCAGAAGCAGCAGCAGCAGCAGTGAGCCCCGGGAGAGAGAGAGAGAGAAGCACAGCCAGGAGGAGTGTACATTCGTTATCTGATCAGAACTTAAGGCCGCCCTGAATGAGATGAATGCCTTTACGTGTCTCTTGCACTTGCCTAGCCACATATTCATTCGAGCCTTTTCAGTTCTACAGAGAGAAAGAGAGAGAGAGAACGAACTCATGGCTTCGCGCTCTGCCCTTTAGCGGGTGGCTTTGCCCTTTTCCTTACCTCCTCTCCCGCTCCTCTTTCTTTTACTCTCACGGAGGGAGAGTCAGGCCTCTCAGTCATCAGTCTCTCTCCCTCCCTCCCTCGTGGCCCGCGACTCTTTCTCGCTCGCGCGCGGCCCTCTTACGCTTTATCTCTCTATCTCCTCTATCTCTATCTGCATCTATCGCTCTATCTTTATCTCTTCCTCTCTCTCTCTCTTATTCGCGAGCAAGAGAGCAAGTGAGAGGGGTATAGAGCACGCGCGCGGCTTGTAATTTATTGCCGCGTGCGAAAATTCGAGCGCGCGCTATCAATTTCTGGCGGGGGATATATCCAAGCTGTATATGTGCTGAGACCAAGAGAGAGAGAGAGAAAGGGACGAGATCACGGACGCGGGGCGAGAGCATTTTCTTTTACCCGTATTTTTTTTTATTCTCCTGCCGTACCGGTGACAGGGGGTATATATGCGCCTAGTATGGTCGTACGAGAGAAAGAGAGTCGTGCGCACTATACGGCGCGAGAGCTCTCGGAGAAATCATGAGAAAATGAGGAAGTGACAGGGCACGCGGCTGAGACGTCGCGCGCGCGCGCGCGGATAAATTTCAGGGGGAAGTTCAAACGACACTTTGACTTGTTTAATGGAATGTAGCGCTTGGAATTCGATTTTCGATCTCGCTCGTTTACGGGCAGTAATATGCGATGTAGTCGGATGTGCGCGGCTAAAAATTCGTTTGTCGATTTAATGATGTTACATGAACTCGATGAGATTAAATGAAAGGTTGCAACTATTGTTGCTGCGCGTATGACGTAAGGAAAAATCGACGAACTATATGGTGTAAGGGCGACATTACGAGTGGGAGGAGGTCACGGATACCTCGGAAAGAGCATACACGTACGGGAACATCGGTATATATAAAAGAAAGAAGGTGTAAGGAGTGAGCGAGAGAGAAAAAGGGAGAGACGCGGAGGTAGCATGCCTCGGAGCGTGTGCATATGCCGGATTCAGGATCCGGAATCGCTTGGTCTCTCGAGGATCCGGTCCTTTAAACTTTATGTTGTGCCCGGCGTGACCTTGGCCATCGGCTACCTCACTCTCCCACTGACTTTCTCTCTCTCTTGCTCTTGTACAAAGGCGTCGCTTTTCTCGCGAGCACAGGTAGACGGTATAAATAAATATAGTTGCGAGGGGGTGGGGCGAGCCGCAAAAAAGCTCCCACGTCTATACACGTACTGGTTCTCCAGGTATACTCTAGACAGCATAGGCATATACGCGAGGCTGCGCAGCGCTTGATATTATGAGTCGCTTTACCAAGGCAATTAAATGCCGGCGAGCGCGTTATCATAATCGGAGAAGGGGAGTCAGGAAGAGAGAGAGAGAGGGATCACAGGTAGAAGGAAAGAGAGAGAGAGAGAGAGAGAGAGAGAGAGAAGCTCGAGAGTGGGCGAACGGCTCTCTCGCTTAATGGATTACACGGAACGCGTTTTTCCGTCTACAAAAATGCTGCCCCGGCTAATTTGATAAGTAGGTGATGACGCCGCGGCGATGCTGCTGCTGCTGTAGCCTGTGGGAGCTGCGCCCAGAAAGCCTCTCCCGACGTATCTGTCAACGCCGTCCTCTTTTATCCCCCCCCTTTCCCTCTCGTAGCCTTCTCTCTTCTCTCCTCCCTTCTCTCTCTCTCTCTCTCTCTCTCCTCGTCACGGGCGTCCGCACTGACCAGGGCTCAGAGCTGCACTTCTCCGATTATATTGCTTTACGAGAGGACTTTATTGCGAGCGAAGGAGCGCGCTGTACGCGTATAGGTATACGCTCTCCTCCTCTACTTCTTCCGTTCCACTCCTCCCCCCGTCGTACCCCCTTTTTCACCTCTCGCGATTTTACGATAATTGCTGTGTAATGAGTTTATTATGATCGTATAGTGAGTGACGCGCTCGCTCTGCTGTGGCGCGAGGGCGAGTAGATAAAGCCGGGCCCAGACGCAGGACCGAAGAGAGAGAGAGAGACAGAGCGTTGAGCGCCGCGCTGTAAGTAGAAGTAGTGACGCGCGATTACACGGACCTCATATCTTTTCTCTCCTTTTGCCGAGCCCTCTTTCTCTCGCTCCGCAATAAAACGATCTAGAGGCGGCAACGTGTACCGCCCCCCTCTTCCACCGAGAGCCACTGCGACCGAAAAATAATTTCCAAATTAATTTGGCTCATCGTCGCGCGCGACTCCGTAAAACGACGTCACTTTGAGCCCCTAGCCACCCTTCTCCCTTCCATCGTTCTCGTCGTCTTCGTCGTCTTCTTCTCCTGGTATTCGATTACCCGGACAAATTGACAGCGTCAGATGCAGCCCCACACGTCGGTGTGTCGGCGCCGATCGATCGCCGACAAAAACGAAGCGCGAGAAATTGGTGTCGCATTATAAAAATAATGTCGTCCTCGCGGTCGAGAGAGCCTATACCTCACCCCCCCTTTCGCCTGGATATATATACATATAACGCGCAAGTTGGAAGAGAGTGAGAGATCCAGCAATGCGACGCTATTGACGCCGGGGATAAGAATCGCTAAAGATCGCGCGAGAGAGGCTTCGCCGGAGCTATTCGATGGAACGTCCTCGATTTCGTTGGGCCCTTATTCTTCGCCCCCCTACTCCTTTATCTCGCATACTCTCTCGCTCTCTTGGTCTGCGCTTACACAGGTCGTCGTCAACGCTACGGACGAGTTTCTCGGCGATGTAACACGTCCGATAGGCGCCTATTTAGATCGGCCATCGCCGCTAATTTAACGAGGTACAAATAAAGCCTCGAGGCAGAGAGAAAGAGGGAGGGAGACAGCGTCATCATCGTCCTTGTCCTTCTCGTCCTCGTCATCATCATCATCTGGTGCCGATGGTATGCACCTTGCTTCCCTCCCCTTTTTTTTCATTCTGCTTTTCTTCCTTCTTGGCTTTTAATATCTCATCTTTTTCTTTGCATTCTCCGATTTCATTGCTTCTTTATGGTTTATATATTAATTTTTTTTTCGACGCTGTTCGCTCCGGTGAATTAAAACAAAAGATTGTGGAAAATTAAAAAGTTTATTTGGAATGTACATGTTCGTTGATATGTGTTACATTAATACGGGGGAATAGAATAAGTACGTAAATTTTTTTTAAGCGTGTAAAATATAATTTTTTCTGTATCGATCACCAAACTACATGTAAAGAAACACAGTATAAGCTGCACTTGCGTTGTACCATGTCGAACAATCGAACGCCGATACGTTGCTATCGCCTGTCAATTCTCATTTTGTCACCACCTCCACGCTTCCCGCACCTTTCTTTTATTTTGGCACTTCGTTTAAAAAAAGAGCAACATTTCCGCAGCGCGAACAAACGGATAACTTTCTCTCCCAACCTCCCCCCAATTTCTATCAAAACCAGTCACCAGTAGAAAATAAAAAATAAAAAAAAAAAGAAGGCCGAAGCGACACGGTCGCAAATAAACGAGAGTCTCAGCAGAAGAAGGAAGAAGACGCAGAGAGAGAGGCTGGTTAGCTCCAAAGGAATGACAAGTTCATTTTATTAAGACGACCCAAGAAGCCTCGCAGCGGCAGCGCAGACACTTTACGGTCCCCGGTTATGTTCGCGCGCGAGCTCTCCTCCTCCTCGACCAAGCGCAGCTCCCCCGCGCGCGTGCGCGCATTAATCTGCGCGACGCGAATAATCGCCGAGCCCGGCACACTCCTCTAGCTTTACATGCACGTATATGCGCTCTGGCGAGAGTGCGAACGGATATGTCGCGGGCTTTGATGTCGCGCCGCGTTTCCTCCGCCCGTTCTTTCCTACGTCTCTCTCTCTTCGCCCTATCTCCTCCCCCTCCTCTGAAGCTTGACTCATCGTTCCCCGGAGTGAGAGAGCTCTTCCTTGCCCGCTTACTCTCTCTTTGACGTCGCGGATTTTTTCCTCTCTCGCGCTTCCGCCTACACCAGCCGCGTATCGAATCTTGCGTAAGTGCGCGGCGAGGAGTCTCTTTTATCGCGACCACTTTTCCTTTCCTCCCTTTCCCAGAGCTGCAGTGCCAATGGCTACTAGACTATAACACTGGCTTCCTTCATATTCCCCACCTCCAGCCTCTTCTGCTTTAGCCCAGAGAGTCGAGCGAGCACTGAGATACTGGAGAGTCCGGTTATCGCGTCCCCCCTGCTTTTTCTCCCTCTCTCTCTTTCTCGGCGGTATAGCTTCGTTCTTTCCTCGGCTGTCGAACGCCGAGGAGTAAATTCTTTGGAGATTCACTTTGTCTTCGTGGCGTTTCTTCCCTTTGTGTCTCTTCGGGCTTCAAGTACGGGCAAAAAGGAATTTATATACCTCGCGCAAGGGCGAGAATTAAAGTCAGAGCCCCGGCGTTCCGGCAATAGCGCGGATCAATCTTTCCTCCTGTTTTTTGTAGAATAAAGGAAATACTTTTTTTCCTCCTTTTTTAATTTAGGTCGATTTTATATTCAATGTCTGATTTAATTATCGTAATTTCCCTTCGACTCGAGAAATTATGAACTTTTATCATCCTTTTTTATGCAACAACAAACACATTCGATACATCTAAGACCGACACTCGAAACCGACAAAACGACTTTGACTTCTCGAAAAACCAATTTTTCAAACTAATTCGCAATCTACAGTTATTGCCTTTCATTCCGCTTAATTATCATATCACCAATACTGAATAACGAGCGAAGGGCGTAAATCAAGCTTCGAAACAAAAGCCGTCAGATTTTTCGCGAATAGAGCTCGGCCGCAGCTCGAAAAATAAAAAAAAAAGCAAAAAATAAAAGAAACGAAAAGCCGAACGGAAAGGAATTGCTCTCGGCCGACTACTATTCGTTTTGGAGCGTTCCCTCGGTCAGCAGCTAACGCACGAGGGCTGACGATGTGGCGCGGCGGCGCGTCTCTCCCACCCGAGAACACATAAATTCTGCTATTTTATTTTTTCTTTAACGACTTTACCAGTTCGACGAAGATTCGGATGATACATTGGGTGCCTCGCGGCCGAGAGAAAGAAACGTTCGGAGGAAGGGGAGTAAGGAAGAGCGAAAACACGGAGTCCCAACAGGAGGGAGGTGAACTCGGTCTCTCCGTGCCACGGTATAGGGTCTATGTTTTTTTTCTTCTTCTTCTCTTCCGAATTCGCCAGCGGCCAGAGGGGGTGCCGTAGGAGAAGGAGTCTAGAGAAGCCGAAAAAATCGCCGCGAGAAAGACACACACACACACACGTACCTATGTTCGCCAATAGCGTGACCCCGAAGTCTTCGGGGCCCTAGTCACCGGCACTAATTGGCAGGCTCGCGCTCTCGAGGATTTTAATTTGTTTTCCGCAAATGCGCGGAGTCCCTGATTACACGTCGATAAACTACCGGCGCGCACTCGCGCGCTGATATTAGACTTGCCAAAAAAAAGGTTGCCGCCCGCTCTCCCAGACGCTCTCTCTCTGCCATCGCTGCGGAATGTTTCTGCGGCTGGAGACCCTTGCATATATACCGACTAGACTCGAAATAGTAGACATTTCGGATTCGAGAGCGATACATAATGACCACCGCGTCGCCAAGTCCGCGGGCGAAGCGGGGGTAAACGCTTTCTGGGATTACGGGTGTGATTTTTCAAATGACTGTATTAATTTGAGCATTTTTTGTTTTGGAGGGAGCCCCGTAGGGACGAGCTGAACAGGCGGTAGCAGTATAGTGAAATTGCCGCTTACTTAGTCGAAAGAGCTTGGTTTTTTGCGAGCGGGAGCCACGAGCGGACACGGTCAAAGGACTCGATTGTAGAGGGCATCGAAATTGCTGACTTGTGTTGGAGAGAGAAAGAGTGGCAGTGGTAAAAAAATAAGGACCACTACGGAGATTTTGCTTGAACCGATACGGCAATTACGTATTCGATTTGATTTGCGTGTGCAGAGAAAGAAAGAGAGAGAGAGAGGGGAGAAGGGGAATTCTTTTGTTAATAGCTTAGGTGTATTGAGGTTTGGCCGTATAAGCAGTTTGACTTGTGTAAACAGCTTGTAGATGTTTTTCCAATGGAATATTTGGATTTCTTTTTTCAACACAACAAACTACACTGGTGTGACTCATATCCTCCACGTTCTTCAAATCAATATTCAAGAATGGCTACAGCGTCTAAAAGCTCTACGCTGTGAAATTATAAACGCTTACTTTCTTTCCAACATATGAAAAAAAAATGAAAAAAATATTTTATTGATGAATCATTGTGTCAATAACCTTAATTTAATTTATACGCACATCAACTGCGTGTGTAAAAAATGAATAATTCACAAAGATATAGTTTGATCAATTTGTTCTATTTATTGACAAATAATATGAAAATACATAAGAACGTTATTGATGTTGATGTGATGCTGTAAATGAAAGATTTAAAAAAATTTATGTTAATTTCAAAGTGACCAAGTTTGTGTGCTTAAACAAAGTAATATAAAATTAAAGGCTTATACCTAGTGGATATTCAAATTGTTGCAAGAAGTAATCCGGTGACCTCAACATCGTCCCAAACATATTGAGAACATTATCCATATATTCTACTTCATGCCAAATTGAACGACCAACGTCTACTCCGGTATCGTCCTCTAAGGCATGGAGATACAAGCACTCGTTGCCAAATGGACACATACCATAGCCTTGGTGAAAATATCTGCACGGCTTGGTACCCAGATTCATCTTGTAATGTTTCATCACGTCATCCTTGTCCTTATCGTCAATCCAAGATTCACTAGGATAAACAAAATCGGAACACACTCGACAGACCGGACAAGCCTTCACGACTTCAATACCTTCTCTTTTCTTGACTGCCCGCCACTTCTTAATGCAACTAAGGCAGAAGCAGTGTTTGCAATTAGGCAGAATACCAAACATCCGATCGTCTGGTTGTTTTTGATTAATTTCCTCCAAGCATACGTTGCACATCAGTTCCTGGTTTTCCTGAACAGTCTCGGGCTCTTCCTTGATTACCTCCTTACTTTCTTCCTCTAAACACGGTGACTCCTCGGTGGACAATGACGATATCTGGCTGGGTGATTGATTCACAGCTTGAGTATGGGGTGTCGTTTCAGATATGTAGTTTTCCGTTGAATCGACCGTTGAAGAAGTACTTGAATAAAGTTGGCGACGTACAAGTTCCAACAGATGGTTTTGATTAAGTGCACGTTGAGAACGACGTAACATTCGATAGGGAATGTCAGGCCCATTGCGATCAGTTGCATTAAATCTTTGCCCGTGTGTACATCTCGAATGATGAGCTCCCCGATGGTTTCTACAATTCGAAATGTTTGGAATGTGGGCCATGTCGTCAGTCAAGCCCAATGTATACACACCTCGACATGCACACTTGTTGAATTTGAAATAATTTGCACTTGAACGAACTAACGTAAGTCAAAGTCTATACTGACGAAAATATGCCCACACAATTCTACTTATAGGTGCCCCCAACTTCAAATAGCGTGGGTAATAAAATATTTAGGCGCAGGTAAAGGACAGACGCTTTTCGTAAGTTTAACAATTTGCAATACAAATTAATTACAGCCTTTGAGAACTTCGTATATTAAAAAATAATGATCCATTGTAGGTAGAAAAATGAGCATCAAGTCTAATCCTCACCGTATCCAGTATAACAAACGGCTTTCGATACCACCTCTACGTATAGAGTCAAGAAACTGCCGTCCCTCTTCTCCCAGCAAAGAGAGAGAGAGAAAGAGAGAGAGAGAGAGAGAGAGAGAGAGAGAGAGAGAGAGGCGGGGGAGGAAGAAGAAAGATAGAAGCTCGCATATATCTGATCGAATCATACAGAGCCGGAGAGGAACTTAACCCCGTGGACGGCATATGACCGATGCGCCACGGGGCCCCATAAAGTCCGGCCTCGAACGTAGGAATGCCACTTTCACGAGAGAAGGGAGCCAAGGCCCCAACCTCCCCGGTTCCTTCTCGTGTATATAGCGCAGCAGTAGGCTGCCGACACACAGACGAAGCGTGGGATGAGGGAGCGAAGGAGAGAAGAGATACATTATACGCGCAGCGAAATGAGAAAATTAAAAGGGAGGAGAGATAGGACGGCGAAGTGGGTCTGGCTGCTCCTGCTGTTGCCGCTTGAGAGCTGCCGATGCATTTGGTATATATACGAGCGCGAGCCCGAGCTCCGACGTGAGATGTGTGCTGGGGAGGTTTTTTGAAGGTAACGACGGAAAGTTGGAGCGTTTATTTATGGACGGGGAAAATATCGGAGGACGTCATTGGCCTGCTGCTTAAAACTGCCTATTACGGATAGCTAAATGGATTGTTAGGTTTAGTAGTTGTGGGCAATTAAAAATTAATATGTGTCGGGCCGAGGTTAATGAGGATTATGGGCAAGACGAGTCGTGTATAGCGTTAGATGCCTTGGATTTGATCAATTGCCAGCTGTAAAATTGATTAATTAAATTAAACGTAATTGCTAAGTTTATTTTTAATTTTGAAAAAAACTTCGTAGGATTGGATATTATTTGTAAGTAGATTTGTGGAAAAGTAAAGAAGAAGCGCTGTAGTTTGAATAAATAAAAATTTAAAAACACGAAATAAAAAAGCATTTAGTACGTGGCAATATTAATTAAGGGCAAGATATTATCTTGAGCAAGTTGAGTTAATTGGCGAGCATTTGTACACTGTAAAGAAAACAAAAAGTTAACAATGTACCACGAGTAATTGCCAGGATCCGGGAAATCATTGTTGATGTTTTTTTCTTCAAAATTTTTTTCAACTTTATCAAATTTTTATTTATTTCAAATATACGCATAACGGTAAAAAGTTACACGAATACCTACTTAAAATTGCAAATAGTAGAAGAAAAACAATTTAAGTATTCAGTTAATCAAAGCTTTTTTCTCTCGTAGAGCTTTTTCTACCAGCCAGCAGCCATTAGATTTCTACAAGGCGCAAGTCGTTCGTCCACTTCACGCGGCAGTGAAATTAAAGACAGCGCGAAGTGCTTTAAATACGAGCTTCTTGCGCGAGCTCAGCTGGCATTTTTATTTGACGCTCAAGAAGAAAGAATACGGGGGATGGGTAGGGGGGAGATACAAAAACGAGCATCACCAGCAGCCAACCTCGGCGAGTCTTCTCTCGGCCGCTAATTTTATGGCGTTTCCAGTAAGAAGAGCGGCTCTCTCGCGTTATCGCCTCTCTCCCTTCAGCCTGCTCGGATTTTTCCCTCGGATACAGTTTTTCCTCGCTTTATCTGCACCTCCTCCCCCCCCATCACTCCCTCTTTCTCTTTCTCTTGGGGCGAACCGGTTCAGCAAGAGAGCACGTTTCCCTCTCTATACGTATACAAGCTGCTCTCGAGCGAGCGAGCCCCGGCGCTTCTCTCTTCGCGGGCTGCGTATATGGAACACGGCGCCGGGTTTCACCTTTGTTCGCCACCGAGAGCAGCCCCCGCGCGCGATCCTATCTATGCCCGAGAAAAATTCACCGAGAGATCCACCTGGTAATCAGAAGTGCGGCCGGCAGCTGAGGCCAGCGGGACTTTTATCGGGGCCCTTCTCTCTCTCTCTCTCTCTCTCGCTCTTGCCGGTAGCAGTTGCGCGGGGCCTCGAGAGAGTAAGAGCTGAGAAATGGCCGAGGGAATGTTGCTTTGTGATATACTTTTATCATTTGCCGTTGAGTAATTTCGCCGACGTTGTTATCAACGTTCGCGCAGCAGTACAATTTTTCAGTTGCTCCGCTGAATGAAGACCAAAAAAAAAAACACAACATGAAGGACCTTTCTATAACTAAGCGGAAATTATCTCTCCCGTTGCAGTTGTTTAAATGTGCGTATGAGCAGATAACGGACCTATGGTGTACTCCAAGTTGAAAAAGAATTGAAACCGAAAAGTGCGAGAAGTATACTTTTATAACAAAGTACAAAGGGACGAGCGCGCAATCGAATCGTAAGCGCGAGATCTGAGCACACAGGTGTGGGCGTGCGCGCGATCACCTGTTCGAACGGCCTACAGCCGAGGCCATGAACTCCCACTCTATGGGGCACTAAAATGCTCGAATGGCATTCTGCGATAATTTTACCGTGGGTACGAGATGCTTGGACAAAAATGCTTTTGTGCGAGAGCGAAAGAGAGAGAAAGAGGGAGAGAATGGGGGGGGGGGCTTTCGCGCGCGCGCTAAGTTCGTTATTGGCCTCGGATGAGTTAGGATCGACGCCGTAATATTTTTGTGCGCGCGTGCGCGCTCTCGCGCGTTTATGTTGCCGCTCCTGAGAGAGTTTTTTAATTAAAAAAGTTCGATGCGCGTTTCGTTTCCGGTGCGTGACTTATTTTTATTGCCCTACTCCCTCCCCCCGCTCGTATATACACCTCTTCTCCCTTCTGTATCCCTCTCTGCAATACGTTAAATTAAAGCTACAATTATTGCGATTAACGAAATTAGTTTATTATATTGATGACATCGAGAGTTATGTCTATACCTTATGAGATTATGAGTTTTCTCTCGTTCGCAATCTTTATTTCTTATTCAGTTTTTATTGGGGAATTAATTTTTTCCATATATTTTTATTTCTAAACAGAATTTTATTTAATCAACCAATAAACAATTTGCGAATATCGTCGTTTCTTCGATTGATTGCCTTCCCTTTCTTCTGCAACTATATCGCTTGTGTGCGCTCTCGACGTCCACTCGTAATTAATTGCAAACAACCATTCCGTCGATTGCTTACACAGCGCTAAAAGAATGAGCAAGTCACACGTGATTCGGATATGGATTCGCAAAGCAAAAATTGATTGTCCTACACGGGAGCGGCAACATGCAAGTGAGTACCGATAGCCCGCCGAGATTTTGGAGGCGCGATCGGCTAACGCGAAAAGGTGGATATGAAAAGGGGCAGTAGGGTGTATGTGGGGGGGGGGGGTATAACGCATTAAATCGAAATAATGCGTGTATCATTAAAACGCTATTACACCGCGGTAATTATGAATGATACACGCTTTTGCACGCTGGTTTGTAATTTCGGCAGCGTGTGGCCCTGTATGTATATATGCGCGCGCGCGAAATGCTTCTTCGGGACATTTAATTGACAAAGTGCTTTTTAAGTTGAGGGCAATTTGAAAATCATTTACATATCATATTATACGCAAATTAAGTTTTTAAATTGTGCCTGGTTTTCTCTCTCTCTCTCTCTCTCTCTCTCTCTCGGGCCGCCCGGCGCAATTGCCAGAAGCGCGAGTCTGAATTTATTCGAGATACATCATGGAGGAAGAGCGCGAAAGAGAGAAGGAGAGGGGCGGGGGCAGGGTATTTTATAACCCCGATAAACACAAGCGGACACACCAAGTCGTTTTGTAAACAGTATAATTATGAGATATTGGTTGCCTACATTTTTATCTCCCGCGCGTTATTTATATACACAACATATCCGCTCGCGTATACAACGTTTTAACGTTGGCATAGACAAAATTGCAAATTTTATCCTATACACAACGGTCGATTGTAATATTTATTTATTGCTCATTGTCCTAAACATTCGTAATTTAAACGCGCGTAATTAACGCAAACACATTTTCAGCTTGCCAAAGGACAATCCAAAGAGCGCGGGAAGATGACAGGAGTCGATAAAAAAAAAGTTAATTGTTACATTGACAAGCAATCTCATCGAGCAATTGTCGCTCGATAAATCATCTTCGCTTCTTGTTCTTTCCGTCGTTCTTTTTTTTACCTCAAAAAGCAATAAATTCAATGGCAAGCTCTCGGACAAAAGGAGAAAATATACAGCTAAAGAAACTGTTACACGTTCCGCGCGCTCGTCTCTCGATAATTTCGATCTTGCGCTGTGGCAAAAGAGAGATACGCCGGGGGAGAAAGACAACGACCCGCCGAGCAAATTTTTGCGTATCACGCACTTTGATGATACGCATACCCTTGACCGCCGTGTCGACGCGTTTCTTACGTCATCGCGCCGTCGCCAATCCCTTATTGCCGCGTGTTGCTTAAAGTCGTAATCTTCTTGTCATTACTTTGTAATGTACAGTTTATTAACCGCTCATGCCACGGTATATTTAATGCCGTAATTAACAGTCGGAAGATGTTTAAAATTGTCGAAACGAAAGTGTAATTAATTCAAGGATATTAATTATACACAAACCATCGTGCTGATTTTACCTGGCGATGCTGCCTTCGTTAAAAATGTGCTATACATGTTTCATGCGGAATTTGACGCATATATGTCAAAGGAACACGTTCGGTTAGTCTTTTCAGGTACGCCAAAACTTTTCAACAAAGACCCTAACCCTTTATACCTACTCCAATGTCGCATAAGCATAATTTCACTAACATAAAGAAAAATTGTTTGACCTGTCGAAGAAAAACTGACGAGGTTTTGCTTATTAGCCCTTGTTCCAGGTCAGCTGTGCCTCTGACCGATATACCGACGGACTTCCAGCGGTCATTAACCCTTACCAATCGTCTATACTTTTGTTTTTCCCGACAGGGACCATCGATGAGCAGTCCTTAATAATCCCCAGCCTATTGTAATTCCGTTACAATGCTACTTTCCTTCTCTCATCAACAGCTCATAGCTCGACGACGTGTCTTCCTTTTCCAGTCAGCTTGTTCGACACGAGAGATGCCCTCGTGACACTTCCCGTTGCGAGGATCAAGACAATCGTCGTCGACCTCCGCAACCGATGAATGTTCTCTGTACATTTCTTTGCGTCTGCCGCTTGTACGTATATATACCTCCTCCGTCTCTCATTGACGTTGACGGATTTTATATCCTGGGTTCTCTCTCTCTCCAGCATCGTCGATATGATATACATTCCTAAACACGAAGCAAGATAGAGAACGTGCCTGGCGTGCCTTGGTCCCGAATAAACGATATAAATATATTTCCGAGAGGGAGAGAGAGAGAGCGGCAGTCAGCTGCGGAGCGTGCCCTTTGTGCCAGCGGCCTCTTTGCCCCCACGTCGACGACACATGGCATCTGAGCGGCCAATCTCATTTCGGTCCCTTGACCTCGCATCCCCTGCCAAGCGATATAGTCAATACACCGCTTGGCGATGATTTGCCAAACGAAAAAGAGCTCTCTCGGGTCGCACTGATTGTTTCGCGCCGATATTTTCTTCGACGATAAAAGCCCAACACAGCCTTTCTCTCTCTCTCTCTCTTTCTTTTCAAGGCGCATAGTCTATCCTCTCCTCGGCGTGCACAGGTAATTAATTTCCGCGACTCGGATGGGCCGCGACTCTAATGACCAAGCCGAACAAGCGCTCTTGCCCGCTCACGGCCGTTTATACAATAAACAATTTTTCTAATCGCTCGCTAGCAGTTATAAGACCGCGAGCCCCTCTCTCTCTCTCTTTGCTCGTCGTCATTACCGTCCCGCCGGTGGGCCGCCAAGGGGCCTTCACAAGCGTGATTAAATCGGCCTTTACAGTTACCTCTAATCCCCCCGGCGGTTGTTGCGCCTAAAACGCAGCGGGTATAGACGTGTGTGTGTGCTTGCCCCCCCCCCCCCGCTCACGTGTTCGCGAGAGCTTGATATGGACACCCCACCCTCTTTCCGCAGAAGTTATGAGAAAATAGAAAAAGAAAGGGAGACAAGAGAACGTCAGCTTGTCCAGGGGGCGATCGACAGGAAATCGGACGTCTTTCATTCTCCTCTACGCGTCTCGTACGTACACGCGTCGATTGTGTAACGAGTCTTATTAATACGATGACTGGCGCTTCTCACGCGACGCCAGAGAGAAGAGAGAGAGAGAGAGAGAGATCGGTATGAAGATCGGGGCCGAGATCGACGAGGATGACAACGACGGAGGCGGGCGTGGGACAGGATAGCAAGATGGAGGGATGGTTACGCGCTAAGTAGTATACGGCTGCGTTATAGTACGCGCGTGTGTCTGTGTGTGGGTACCGGTCACGCCGGGGGTTCACGCCCTGGACTTTGATGCGCCACCGTCGCGGTATACGTACAGCGCAAACGCATTAGTGTTGCAGTCGGGAGTCTGATGCAGGTCCTCCCGCGGCCGGCCCTCTCTGCCGATGTAGGTGCCGTTATCCCCGAGGCATGCTGGACCTTAGAGAGAGAGAGAGAGAAGGACGCGCATATATGTGTGCCCGCTAGTTCGGCGAGCGCGCGCGGAGCAAGTCGCCGAGCGGCGTCTATTCGACCGGCAAATACCGTAAGGGGCCAACGAGCGCGCGAATGTGTACACGGAGTATGGACCGCCGCATTACCGCACGAGCATTGCTGCGACTGCAGACGACGATAATGTTCGACGATATGACTTGCTGGCTAGGTGGCTTGGGATACTCGGGAGCTAGCACACAAGATTTTCTTGCGTTTAACTGGGGGGTTTTTAAGCTTTATCGGTAATACCGGGTTCGATTATTATTTATCGATTTATTTTTTTTTCGACTGGCTTTAAAAAACCTAAATAAATCTTCAGCAAACCTTCCAGATTTCTCGTATCCCAATGACGCACGTGCTCAAGCTCCGTCCCTTCTTCCCGTATTATCCGATCTCGGTCCACCATGTACACTTTGTATCCCTCGCGCTCTTCATTGCAGTCCGCAGAAAAGGCGCGTCCGAGCATCTCAAAAGGCGCGAGATACGATAGAAAGAGAGAATAGGTTGAAGAGGCTGGGGTGGTATGGTTAAGTGGAAGAGAATCTCGCATTATCCTTCCCTAGGAGAGCGCACGCTCGCGCGAAGAAAGAAGCGCACACTCGGCGACCACCAGGCTCGTCCAGGCTTCTAGACCCGGCCACCGTGCCGGCAGCTCGCGCGTATGTTTAATATACCTCACGACTGAATACGCCAGAGACACTGATAGATCTCGGCAATTAATAAAACGTTTCGCCCTGGGCCTCAATTGTGCGCCTGCCGTATGGGCTACCGTCACGTATATGCTCTCGGACGATCGCTGTGGCTACCGGAGCTCTCTCTCTCTCTCTCTCTCTCTCTCTCTCTCTCTCTCTCTCTCTCTCTCCGATTGCTGCGAGGCCGTAACCGAGGCTTTTTTCTCTTTCGAGCCTCTCGCTAATGAAAACGTCAAATGAAGCAGTATCCTCTCTCTTTTTTTTTTCTTATTCTTTCTTTTGAAAACGAGCCCGAGAAAGTCGGAGATGTCGCTCTCGGCCTTGTAGAATGTGGATGTTTGTCTTAAAAATTATGATCTTTTTCCAGCTCGTTCTCGTTAAACTCGTTGTACGTTATAGCGAAGAGATGCGCACGAAACCATGGGGCTTGAAGATTGTGGTCTTTTCTTATTAGTGAGGCTCGTTGAGCTTCGTGTACAATGATTAATTTTTTGTGTGACGAGGCTTTTGTAGCTCGAGCCTATATAACTGTTAACTCGAATATCAACGTTTTTTCTTTAGCTTTTAAAATGTTACGTTTCTGATAAACGTTACAAAACTGACGGTTTGTAACGTTTATCGATCTGTCGATGAAACTTATAAAAAATTAATTATCGAGCAGTAGAGACACTCTTGATCCCGGTGTACACTTGTGGCCATTGCCGCTTAACATGAACGTGGGGGTATCTCGAAATTTATACGAAAACGCAAAACCCCATATCCAAAATTCTCTCGCTTTAAACATTGCATTTTATTGTCGCGGCCGTAGTACTCCACATTCCTTTGTTCCCCCGGCTTCTCCGAAAATAGTCGTCGTCTGCGCGCGCGAGAACAACGCTGGCAACGTGCATACACACACACAGACCATCAGCAAAAACGGCCTAACGCTGCCCGGTACGATAACCGTAAATCGCGTTAAAAACTCGAAACACACTTAGGCCGCCGCTCTGCTGCGAAATAGCACAAAGCGGAGAGAGAGAGAGGAGGCCTTCCGGCTGTTCTCATTGTCGGACGCGCTTGTGCGGCGAGGAAAGGAAAATTGCGCTTAAAGCGTGAGTATTTTCAGGGGGCCCGCGTGTAGTAGCGGGCGGCCGCCCGTCAACGCGCCTATCTCCCGCTTCCTACACACGCTTCTCTCCAGCAGTGGGGGCGGCATCGTACCGGTGGGGAGGGGAGGGTAAGGGCGCCGAGTAGCGGACGCGTATTAATTGGGCCCCGGCCGCGAGCTGGCACTGCTGGATGTCCTCGTGTCGGGTTTCCGCCGCCGTTGCGATCGTCGCGATTGTTCCCGGCTACTCCTCTCTCTCTCTCCCGGGAGCCCCCCAGCTCTCCTTCTGCTGCTGCTGCTGTACGTGTACTGCTTTATACCCGCGTTTACGTATGCACGTACATATACGCGCCGTCCGCGCTCAAAGTGGAAAGTGTGCGTTCTCCCTGTATGCCATGTATATACGTTTCTCCTCGTGCTTGCTCTGCATCCCGTTCTCTCTCTCTCTCTCTCTCTCTCTCTCTCTCTCTCTCTCTTGCCAGCTTGCGTTGGCTTCTCCTCCTCCTTTTGCTTCTGCTTCTCGGGCCAAGCGTATGCGACTTCCGTGCCGTTTAATTTATGGCGGCTTATTATTCGCGGCTCTTCAAAAATCGCCGCGCGCAATTCCTAATCTGGATTTTCTAACTGGAGTTTACCTGGGTCAGCTGTTGAGCGAATAATTTATTTCCTGCCGCTCCGTATAACCGGCGTAATTTGATAAACAGTTTCTTTTTTTTCCTATTTCTCTGGCTTTAATTTGGAAAAACATTCAAACGAAAGATTCGAGTAAAAAAGAAAACATCGATCTATTTTCTTTTATCTAAACTCGATCTTCCCTTCGCGCGTTTACAAACAAAACAATTACTTTGCCTCTCAATTTCACGCATTAAGCCATCAAAATATAACCACGTGTGTGCCTCGACACACACACGAGCACTTCGCGGTTAGCGGAAAATTCCTTAATTTTACAGGCCAGCGATCTCTCCTGCCACAGCTGATAGCCCGCGGCGCGTCGTCGTCGTCGGCGCTCCGTCACGCCTTGGCTAATTAACAAAGCTCCCTTTCAATCCGACGACATTATAAAATATATTTTCGTATCGCGTTACAGTTGACGCTGTGCTACCAGGGGCTGCTACATCGTCAAGGCATAGCCGCGACATGTCGTGTCTCTTCCGGCGGCGGCGACCGAAAATAGCTTAGCCTGTCCTGCACAGCGCTATAGCCCAAGCATAGGCGGAGTAGCGCCCGCTGGCGCGATACGTTTCGTTAAACTGAGACAGATCGCCGTGGTAGCTCTCGGGCATCTTCTCAGTCAGCGAGATTAGGCGCTTGCGTGTGACCAGACGAAGACGTGCTCTTTGGCCGAATATAGATCAAAGATGCGATTTATTTTACGATCGTCGCTGCGAGAGAGAGAGAGAGAGAGCCTCCCTTCCCTCCGCGCGTACTCCTCTCTCTCTTCCGAAACCACGACTTTCTTTCTCGAGCTTTCCCGCTTCCCCCCCCCCTCTAGTTTTATATACTTTTTTCTTCCTCTGGCAACTTGGCGGCCAAGTGTTGGAGAATATACGCTATTAGCTACTGGAACGACTCGCGTCTTTTGGCGTTCTCTCTTTCTCCATCTCGTCGCAGCTTTCATCCGGCGAGGTAACTGCTCTATTGGCTTCATAAATTTTCGCGGTCCCGTCAGATCAATGGCGCGCTCGGACGTTGGACTTTTTATTGGACGCTTTTATGGGCTAACGCACCGATGACCGGCGATGCCTCGTACTTTCGACTTTTCAGCCGGCGTCTAATCTTCCGGCTTTCTCGCGATAAATTCATTTTATTTGGGATCTACGTACGTGCCTCGACCCTGAATCTTTACGATTAATTTCGCCAATTATTCAAATTGTTCGTTAAAAAACGAATCTTCCATAAACGACGAGACAATAAGTTGTGTATTGCACATACACGGCTACCGTGGATACGTCGACGAAAAAAGATCGCGTGCATTAGTTATTCGATCGCGGAACGCGCGCAGCCATTACAATCGTCCAGCGAGCCACACATAAAGGGAACAAAAGCAAAAGAAACCGCGCGCGCGGGGACTTTACAAGTAGGCCTCTGCTTAATTGAAATTGACAATTTGCATTAAACGATATTCAGAGGATGCCCGCGACCGTTTCCACCGTACACGCACACGCGCAGCAGAGAATCACTGTTTCTCTCCTGCCCCCCTCTTACCGGGTGAATCTTTCGTTATATGTAAACAAGCAAATTAAGAAAGCTTCGATTCTTGCACGAACGCCGAGGTCGCGGTTAAAGAAAGACGCACACGCAGTAGCCGACGAATAAACAAACGAAAATTCATGGCAGAGGGGGAATGAGAGCCTCGCCCCGAAAAACGAGCAGGTAATCGTGCTCGCCTTACTCGCGCCTTTAATCCGAGCCATACCCGGAAACACGCGGGTTGTCGTATGCTCAGCGGAGAATTGGCCGGTATAGTCTCTCTAGAATCGCGCCTGCATTATTCATAACCAATTGCCGAATCGAGAAGGGGGGGTCAGGCAATAAGCCAAAGCGCGTGCACGCGACTCGTTTCGCGCGACTGTGCTCGGCTCGTTTTCTTCGCCGAGGAAGGCCTGCCTCCCGTATAGCGGCGGAATACTCGAAATAAAGGAGAAGGACCGGAGCTCGTTTGGAACGAATTTCCGATGCGGCCATTACGCATTTGCCCAGCGAGCAGCTTTGACGAAGCCCTCGAGAGAGGAGGAGAAAGAGTTAACTACTGGCCAACCTGTATTTTCTCTCCCCTTGTGTTTTCTCCTCTGTCCTTCTGTGTTGCTGTTGTTCAAGGAGGTGTATGTATAAGGACGAGTCTTGAAGCGAACGAGAAATCTCGGCCGGCAACGACGAAAAGTTCCGTGGCCGCACGAGGGACTTTATATTCTCATATTTGTATTCTACTGCGGGACGTAGTCTCTCGTTGCGACTTGCGAAGGGCGTACGTATTGCGGTCCGGGGATTTTTGGTCGGTCGTTATACGTGCCCGCGCGTCCGATAGGAAATTTGCCTTGGTTTTTACAAGCTGAAACCGTTAAATTTTATTGTGTTTTTGTTTGTCGATTCGAAACCGAACCGAGGGGGTAGTCCCGAACTTTCGATCAAGATTGTGAATTTTAAAACGGATATGGGATTTTTATGTCGATTGGATTACGGAAATATTTTAATAGCAGCCGCGTCTCGTAAAGCCTGAAACAGTTTTATTGCTTCAGATCTATTTTTCTTCGATGAAAATTAAGAAACATATCAAATATTTTCTTATAAATCTCTTGTTATTTTCACTGTAAGATTTATATAAAAAAAAGGCAAGATTGAATTATTTTCTGTAATCCAGATAAGAAATAAAAATCCACTAAAATCGTCAACAAAATCAAGCGTTACCAATCTCGGCGAGTAAAAGGCTTTTCAAGCGGGGGTCAGGCTTATCGTGCGAGGGGCCAGCAGGCCTACACGGAATTAGTAGGGCACACCCTGAAAAAAAGCTCAAAGACTCTCGGCGGAGCTTGCGGGTGTGGCTTGGTCTCAAAAATAACATCGGTCTTCGTTTAGACCCCACCCGTATTAGGTAACTTGACAGCTGCCACACGTCAACCGGATCTTTCTAATGGTTCGCGGAAGATGAGTCCAACTGGATTATTGGCCGTTCGTTAACTGCGATAAGTGGAGAGGTGAAGTTCCAATCTGGGTCGCGTGACTTCTCGATACCGAGAGAGGCGAAGGTAATGAGAATTTTAAGAGCGCACGATGATCGTTCGATATCTATAACAAGATGTCCCTTTTTAATATGATATTTTTTTTTACGTGGATTCAACAGATTGCAATTTGAAGTTTGGAGTGGCTGTTAAAAGCTTTTAGTACTCAAAAGTACATACTCCAAGCCTAACCACATTAACTAATGGATTCTTAATCCTCTCCAACTTTGTTATAACTGCGAGTATATTTTTAAAAATTACCAATATAGCAAGTAGTGTAAAAAGAAAGAATGAAAGAAAAATAAAACGAAGAATCCAACCCCTCACGCCAAGAGTATTGTAAAAAAGAGCGTAGAATCTGCCTGAAATATTAAAACGATTCACTTAGCCTGTAGCTGCAGGTTTAAAAATCGAACGTTCAAGCAACTTTCTCGTACCCTTCACCCTAGTCGCCCCTCACCCGTTCTCGATCTCAATATTAGCAGTGAAACGTAAGCACATTATTCCTCGGGCGTAATGCAATTAGTCAAATGTACGCGAGAGCTCATCCTAACTTTTCTCCTTCTTCGCTCACGTACCGAGAGTACCGAGGGCAAACATCCAGCTTATATACACATACGGGCATACAGTAATAACGGGTCCGTGTGGCGCGCGTGACTCATTTGTACACTGGCAAGAGAGAAAAAAAATGAAAAGGCGAGAGCGAGAGAGAAGGTATACGAAAGGGGGCAGCTCATCCGCTCGATAAACAAAAAGCAGACGCGCTGACGGGGGGATGGTACTAGCCCCCCCCTCCCCACCTTCTTTGGAAGGCTTCTATTATGATTTACGAGGAGACGTTCGAGAGCTTGACGATCGTATGAATTTGGACGACGAGTTTCGTAGGTTCTTTAGCCTTTTTTTTCTTTTTATTGGGCTAACTACGGCGCGCATTTTTTTTATTCGTGCTACAGCGGTTCAGGAGTGACGATCGTTTGGAAGTTTGTGTACGTTAAAAAAAGGGGGGAAGAGAGAGTTTTATCTAATCAATCGTCGCCGGGATATGATGAGGCGGCTTTTAATGTGAATGTAAATACGAAGCTGCGACCCTTTCTATACCATCCATCCTGTCTATGGCGAGTACTAATGTAAACAGACGGGTTTGTCTTTGCTTTCTGATAATGCATGGTAAAAATATCACGGAGCAATTTAGCGCGTTTAAATTTAGAACTGAAATGCAGTAAGTTTGTAAATATTGGAGAGAGAGAAAGAAAGAGAAAGAGACTACAAGTTGAATGAGCTTTAATTGATGACTCAACTAATTGCTTTTTTTTAATATGATATAATTATGAATACGGTTGTGTTGATTCTGTGATGTGTTCTCATTATTAAAAATCTTCGTAATTAAGATACTTCTATTAAAAGATTATTTTAAAGATAATGTAGATATAATAAATTATTCTGTCTTTTACGAAGTTAAAAAGCAAGGATTTATACGATTTATCAAAGAAACGGGTTCGAAACAATATCCACCATCACAACAACAACAACGAATTTACCGTAATACGTTTCTCGTTAAACCTTTTCTCGCACATCTCATTAATAAATCCAAGCATAACCAACGAACAGCTACCCAACGCGAAACTACATAAAAAAATTTCACGCCGTTCAATATCTATCAGTTCTCATCAATCACTCGGCAACTCTCTCAATGAAACTCCCGAAGCGCAAAAAGACATTGCAAACTAAAAACCCCAATAGACATCGGCGCATCATCATCATCATCGCCATCATCGATCTCTCCATACTAGTACTCATCATCTCGCGACATCGTGCGCAAACGAAGCCCCATTGAAAATTAGCCCTCTCCCGTCTATTTCTCGCGCGTGAAAACGAGCTCACGCACGTATTCGCTTCTAAGAAGATCCTCTCGGTAGCACTCTTGGCAAGGGAAGGCCGCGCGGCAAACGATCGACCCGATAAATCGATGAGAAATTCCCGCGGCGAGACAGATCGGCCTCCAATGGTCGAGAGGCGCTTTCCCACGCATAGTCATCCCGCCTGCGCGATTTTTGCGCGCACCTGGAATTTCTTCACTACCATACCTCCTCTTCCTTCAACACCCGATTACGGACTGTACGTAAAGACCAGGGGCATCGATACTTTGGCTATAGGAACCGATGCCGTTTACGAGCTTGTAACCGGGACCTCGGAGAGCTCAAAGTAGTTCTGCAGTTTAGAAATATGATGGTTTCGCGGCGTTTCCTTCTTCTTCTTTTTTCTTTCACCGTTGCGAGAGCGAAACCTTTGTTGAGGCAAATATGTTCGCACGGAAAAGACTTTCCGCGAACGAGGTGAGAATGTGGCGGATGCTTTATTTTTATTGAACGCTTGCTCCGTGGCGCTTTTATCGTCTTCGTTTTATTTCCTCTTCCTGCGATGTAAAACAGTGTTTTTGTTTGTTCACATCTTACGGAATAGGAATGCTGAGAACTTACCTCACTACGGACTTGGGAGCAAAGTATGAGTTATGGAAAAATTTTTGGCTCAAACCTTCCACTGACTTACGTACCTGAAACAAACCGAAAAATAAGAGGCGATAAGTATCGTCGAATGCGAAATCGTGCAAATAACTATGTGTAATACGATATAAAGAATATTAAAAACAGATTAAATTTGAGCTTTATCGTTTTTCGCGTTTATTTAAAAATTATCGCTCGTATACACATCTCCCCGAACTAACAATTACACGAAAAGCCTCGCCTTAAACATTTCCCTTTCCAGTTAACGTAAACAGCGTAAAATATTAGACGAATATCAGGTGGGAGGGAGAAAGTCAGTTACGCGTGGCCCACACGCCTCCCGTTAATCCTTATTTCGTCGGAGGCGCGCCAAAAATTCTCTCGTCCCTTAGACTGGTCCCCCCTCAAACATAAACTCCGTGGTCGCATAAAAAGGCGAAAAATATTCGAAAGCTTTTAAGCGAAAATTATACGCTCATGGAGAGTAGGGGGGCTTGCACTAAGGCCAGCTCGAGGCTATCTCACGGCAAGAGAGTTCTTGGTTCGTAAAGAACGGAGAGCCGAAGCCGACGGATTTGTCGGCTTTCGTTATCCCAGCCTACGATGTTTTTACGATACCTTGTCCTCCCCACTGTCTTTGAACTTACCCTCTCTCCCTCAAGTCTTGTTTAAAACGATTTCGGGAGAGCGAGTTGAGAGATACGGGTGAGAGGTCAAGTCCATTTGGCAGTTGAGAATTGGAGGTGAGCTTTTCGGGGTAGAGATGATGAGAGCGAAAAAACCGCGAAAGAGTCGGAGGTTGCTGGCGGAGCCTAGGACTGTATAGCAGGGGCGCAGCAGCTCGTATTACAAGCCGGCGCGCGTGTCAATCGGCCTGCCGTTGAGATTTAGTGAGCCGGCTCTTCCCGTGAGCGTTATATTGAGTTCGAGAACTGGCTTTCTCCGCTCGTTCTCCGCGCTCTCGGACCTTTTCTCGCGTAAATCACATCGGGACTCTCCTCTTCTATACTGTTTACGTCCGGCGAAACGACGAGATTCCTCGGCGCTGAAGGTGGAGGCTCTCTTGTTGTTTTCTGTCCGTCTCTTTCTCTCTTCAAGCTCGTCTGCTCGCTCTCTTGTGAACGTGTATGCGCATTTTTTACTCGTTCCATTGCAAACCGAAAAAAAGGGAGTAAAAGTGACGAGCTTAACAACGGACCTTTGACGAGTTGAAAGGATTTTCAAAGTCCACGAGAGACAAGCGGACTTAATTGAAGTTCCTTTCGTGTCCACGTAAGAGTTTTGAATCCCTATGATGATTTTCGACGGACAATCATCATATATGGAGAACATTCGTAAATAATGTCTCGAAAAATTTCGCAAATGTAAGAAAAAATTCTTCTGTAAAACATCCCGTTTCCTCCACATCTCAGCTCATCAGCAAGTCAAGAGAAGACAGTAGCAGGGAAAACGAGATAACCAGGCTCGCAGCAGCACGTAGCAGGAGATGATTAGAGCCGTTGCCGCACCGTCAACGAATCGCCGGCGGTGCTCTGCGGCCGGCTCGTGAAAATCAGCCGCGAGCATAACCGTCTTTCTCCTCCAGTTTCCGAGCCGATGTGCAGCCTTTGGAAGTATCTCCGCACCTTTTCCCACAGCTGACGGCGGGGCACAGCGCGACGAAGAAGACGACGCTTCAACGACGGCAGCGGCGCCTTAGGCTTATGGGTAGAGAGCGCGCAGGATACATAGAGGATGAGTGGCGCTAACGTCCGCTTGCCAGCCAGAGGAGGCTTCTCTATCCGAGTTGGCCGTGGGCGCACTACTCTCTCTCTCTCTCTCTCTCTCTCTCGAGATCAGGCTGGCCGGCAGACAGTCGCGTAATGGGAAAAGCGAGCGCTCGAATTTATTGGCATGACAGGAAGCGAGCGGAAATTAAAGCTGAGATGATGGAGTACCTTATGGCTGGGGGAGAGAGAGAGGGAGAAGTTGGCTATTTGCTTTTCCCATTTTGTATGAGATTTAGGGTGTACGATATGTGTTCGGAGAATTTAATAATGAACGGGGGGTTGGATGTAAGCGCGTAAGGGGAAGGTTGGTTCTACAACGTGTACATAGCTTTTATGGGGCTCTGCGGTAAAAACTAAGATGAAATAATGGGTAAGAGCCGAGGGGAAGCTCGAAGAATGTACGCTTATGTTTAGTTAAAGTTATGGAGCAGCACGACGAATGGCTAATGGTGTCGTGAAAAACTTGTGTAAAGTCGACTATTCCAACAATCGTAGTAAGTATCGATACTTTTACCAGTAGAAGCTAACAAAAACCAGAACAATATCAGCTAGCGAAGCGATCAGATACACGAACGAAAAGGCGAATATTGCAAGATAGACAGCGGTAGAACAGTACACGAGCCGCGATGGCGAGCGAGGAGTAGAGAGGGGGAGGAGAGGGAGAGTGAAGATATCCGGCGCTCGGGGAAAAATATCGGCGACAGGTTAATTTAGAGCCTGCGGGCGGAGGCCGATAATTACGCGGAATGAAGAAATCCATCGCGGGCGTTGGATTTTAATAATAAAGAAAGGGAGAGAGAGAGAGAGAGAAAGAGGAGTCGGCTGCAAGCTCCCTCTCTTCTGGCGTTTGCGCCGCGCGCGTGCATTATCGCGTGGGAATCGAGCGAGCGCGTCGCCAGCTCGCTCTTTGATGGCGACCGCGCGCAAATCGGCGTGGGCGACCACCCTCCCTCCCCTACCTTTATTCTTCCTTTAATCTAACTTTACGCGGATGCGTTAAATGCTTGTCTAATGAACGCTTATGCGCGGTTTAGGTTTTTATCTTTTTCATTTGCCGGGTCGGAGATGGACAGTGAGCGTATGTTTCTGCTACTAATGGACAAACGAATTTCCATGTAGTTTTGTTTGTTGGGATCGATGTTTTTTTTTAACTTATGGCAAATTACGACACTAAAGTAACATTTTTATTTTATTGTAAGTCAAATATTGTTTGCTGGAAAATCGTGTATATATAGCCCTTCGAGAAATAACGAGTGTATGGCAGATGCGTTACGCGCATGTTCTATTTTTGTTATTTTCCTTTTTTCTTTTTTTACTTTCTAAGATCGGCGTACTCGAAGAAATCTCCGTAACAAGCCAACGAGAGAAAACTGCTAGTTAAGCATCCAGCTAGGAGGGCTTCCTGTTTTCTCAGTACTGCGCGCACACGACTACTCTCTCTCAGCGAGGTGTCTATTATCTGGATCATTACCGAGAAAAGTTCGGCCTGCTATGATTTGTTGCTGGGCAGGTGTGTAGGGCCGCAAGAACTTGACTCCGGACGAATAGTGAAATAGAAATTCACGCACGCGATGCTTCCCACGTGCGCAATCGGTGCCCAGACTTCTACACTCTCTCTCTCTCTCTCTCTCTCTCTCTCTCTCTCTCTCTCTCTCTCACACACTCTCTAGGACTTGATCATCGTGTACGCGAACTCGCCTCGGGCTCCAGACAGAGGAAACACTTTTTCCTTTCTCGAGCATAAAGCGTAGCGCTGATTTCGAAATTTTTACCGAGCTTAAGACGCCTGATACTAGCCGAGAAGAGAAAGACTCGTTTGCATGCTTACGATGACAATAGCGCCTTGATGGAAAGATGGAGGAAACTTTTTTTACTTCTCTTTTTTTTTGCTTCGTAATTTTTTATCTTTCTGATGGGTGTGGAACGTTAGACGCTCGATGAATCGCGTTCATTGTATTTTCGAGAGATGGCCAGGAGACCAAGAAACGTGTAACGAGCTATGAGGTCGTCTGAACAACTCGTCTGTTTTCACTCAAGATTTTTCGGAAAATTATGCGCTATTATTTGAACAATAAAGTTTGTATCGTCGCAAAAAAAGGTGTAGAGGTGGGAGAGAAAAAGGAGGCCGTGAAAGGGAGGGGGAGTAGGTATATAGTGATCAAATAATTCTGCGGCTCTCATTTGTAATACTTTGGCCGAAGCCTCGAGCCGTTGTGGCGCGCGTGAAAAGTCCCTCTGACCGAGCTATACGGCAGGCCGCATATAACGGCCCCGTGCCATCCAGGCTCTGCTCATTCTCCGTGGCATCTTGTTTTGCGCTCGTGCCGAGAGAGATAGAGGGGGGAGGGAGAGGAAGGAAAGAGAGCCGGCCCGGGCGACAAAGGCATTCCAGTTAAGAAATGAAGAATGAGCCCGCGAGCCGTTGCGGCAGCAGCCCATCGACTACACACGGGCGACGGGCGAGAACGAGCGACGCGCGAAAGAGTGGGCTGAGGCGGATGGACGACGGAAGAAGGAGGAGGAGGAGGTCGAGAAAGCTCTTTCGGCCGCTGAGAGACGAGCACGCGCACGACCCGTTCTCTCTCTCTATCTCTCTTTCGGGCGCATAAAAGTGCATAAGAGATGGCTATCTCGGGCGCTGGAAAAGCATAGGCGACTCTCGCATTATGTGCACCCAGCCTAGAGAAGCCCATCGCGCCCGCGTCCTCAGAGCGTCCATTTATCGTCGGCTTTTCAACCCCTACCACCCATCTGCCCCCCCTCCTCTTTCCCTCCCCCCGGCTGCCTACACCCTTTTACCAACTCACCTGCCTGCCTGCTGGCGTGCCTTAAGTGTACACAAGGAAAGCTTTGTGCTTTCGCTAGCTTGTGTATCAGCCGCGCGCCGCGGCCTTAATGAGTGGCAGGGGGCAGAGAAAGATAGACTAAGGCATCCTCTTTCGGGCTGTGGTCTAGGCGCCGACGGCTCTGACTCTCTGCTACCCGCGCTATATTCAGGTCAGAGTGTGAAAAAATATTTTCCGCGTGTCGTCGCGCGCGACTCCCTAAGCCGCGGTAAGTCTACTGCCTGAGCTGTCTTTCACTCGCTTTTTTTTCTTTACTCTTTTTTATTTTTTTTTCTCTATTTTTTTTTGTCTTACATATTTTTCAACACATAGGGTTACGGGAGGGGTCTGGTTAATGAAAACACTTGTCGTACAGGAAGTGTTTGTGTGTGCTCAAAAACTGGAATAACGTCACGATGTTTGTTTTAGCGCAAGCTCTTTTTTTTGGATTAGGATGAAGGGCGTGAAACAAGGTGAGTTTCAGTTGTGAAATTGCAAGAGCGATCTAGAAATGTTTGGCTGTACGGCAAATAAAGTTATAATTTATATTGAAAAGCGTAAAAGATCAGTTGATTTAGCAAGGTTACTCTTATAATTTATAAATTTAAAAATTTATCACTCGAATATATCATAAAGTTCCGATGTATTAATCCCACAAGATTACTTACAAGCGCAAAGAAAAAAAATTTGCCTACAGCACTTTTACTCGAGTTGGCCAACCGTTCGACTCTTGATTTACGTATTTTGACCTTTAACTGTAATGCCTTGGAGGATCGGATTAAAAGTGCAAGAGTCAAGGAGGCTCGTACATCATTTCAGCACACGAGAGGACGTTGGAGCCCGTGTGCAAAAACCGAAAATCGATCAGCGATCACGATAAGAATTTCCGGCAAAAATCCTCAAGTGGAATCTCTCTTTCGCGAGAGAGAGAGAGAGAGAGAGAGAGAGAGAGAGAGAAGGCGTACCGATGAGAACGATTCCTTTCCGGCGTGATTAAAAGCTCAATAATCGCTGATTAATGATTCAATTAAGGAATCTTTGCCGGAGAGGAAGCGCAACACCTCTCTCGGCACGAGATTCACTGGCTCGACCCGTCCTCTCTGCAGCTTTCTTTCTGCACGCATGTCTGCTAGATTCTGAAGGGAGTATAGACCTGAGAACAGATAGCAAAGATTCGAGCGATACAACCGATGTATTTCGCGGTGGAGCTTGAGTCTAGCAGCGAACGAATAGGCAGCACTGGAGTATAAAGGTGCACTTCCGCGCTGACGTGGACTAACGAGGTCGGCTCTATATCGGCTTGTCGATAATTAATAAAAAGATTAATTGCCCTAGGAAGGCTGAGAGGTAAGGAAGGTTCGGGAAGACCAGGAAGCTCTTACCTGACTACAATAAATACAGATGTTTCATTATAACTATTATTATCTGCGATTTGTTTCTTGTATAATTGAAGAAAGTCATTTTTAAATTCTCAGAAAAAAATTGTGTTCTCGGTTCATTACGATAAGCCGATAGAGAATCATAAGTAAAGAACCTCGTCCGAAATGCTTCTTATCAAGGACACCCGAAACTTGAAAAATATATATATACATATCGAGAAGCAAACGATTTCACGGAAAAAACTTGCAGGTGCCCACTTAGATTATCACCGTAGGCAGTCTTCTTCAATTATTATCTTATCCTTATGGATAGGCCAATAAGCGGGCGCAGCAGCCGGGTCTTGTCAGCAGTTCGAACGGCGAGAAATTATCAAAGCATATCTTCTCCCTTTTGCGTGACTGGTGGCTAATGTGCGCGAGAGCATCAGGCTAAACTTCGATTCTGCTTTCTTTTTTCTCTTGCTAAATGTAAAATAGCCAGCTGGCCGATGCTTTTACTTTGAGTAACCCGGCTTCAATTTCGTTACCGCAGTTAGATACGAGAATTCATTGGAAGTCCAGTTGTCGAAGCGCAGGTGTTTGTTATTAATTGACAAGCTGCGTGGTGGCTTGGAAAAAAAATAAAAGCCTAAACAAGGAGCGACGTAAATTTCAACTTCCGACCGCGACTAGAGTACAACCAACAGCTTCCGCGTGAAAGGGCAAACATCCCAAGTTCCTCAGCGGGCAGCGAACTCAGCTGCTCTCTCTCTCTCTCTCTCTCTCTCTCTCTCTCTCTCTCTCTCTCTCAGACAGCACCGACAGCTGTGCTCGCACGTCCAAGCGCAGCGTCAACAGAGCCAAAAAGCTGTGTATCTCCAAGCCGGACGGAGCCTGCTATCGGAAGCTGTCGAGTGTAAATATCCTCACGTCTGGTAGGAGAGAGAAACTCCTCTAATCCTCTAGTATTTGATGACCGAGCGTCCGAAGCCCTAGCTCCGACTATTAGGATTTTTATCGTCGAGCAAGAGCGAACAGGACGTAAAATACATCAGCGACGCGGGAACAAGGTCGTTTGTTATGCCTCGCTTGTGCAGAGGCTAAAGGCTTGCAGGGTGGGTTGCGTGCGCGTATAGACCGACGCCTTCCTTCTTGGTAACGACGATGACGACCACCGCTGGTTAATTAAACGGCCGAAACGAGGGTCTCGTTAACGAGAGAATTGCCGTACGACCCTAATTTTGCCTTTTTTTCTCTGACGAGTACACCACCCTCCCACGCTCTTTATCTTGCTTCCACGTATTATTTTTGCTGGGGTACAATTTTGGCTCGGGTTGCGTGTGTATTCCCTCGCACCTATGCGTTATACTCTATTGGCGTTGATCCTTTTTCTGCTCTGGTGGAGACGTTGACGTTCGTCGGATCGAGTGTGATGTATTTTTTTTTAAATGGTGGGATCATGTACGGACTGTTCTAATTAGAGCAGTACTTTGATGTTTTACAAGAGTGGACATGTGAGGCTTATTAGTAACGATGTTGAGTTTTTATTAGAAGTTTCGAAGGAAAATCTTAATAATCAAGTGTAGACGAGAGTTTATTAATTCTTGATTGGTAAATAATTTATTGAGAAAATATTTGCAATGCGTACACAAGAGGTGAATTTATCTTTCTCCTCTATTGTACAAAAATCAACGCCATCACGAGATATATATCGCACTTGGCTGAATCTAACAACCGGGGGAGAAGAAAAAATAATCGTCAGATTAACTAAGTGAGGAACAGCCCAGAAGCGCATCTACTCACTATCCCGTATTATTCCAAGCATCCTGCACAAATATGTCCCTTTCACTCGAGCTATATTTTTCTTGCCATCCAGTTCGTGTGCCTTAGCCTTCCTCAACCCTCCTCTCCATCAACACCCCAAAACCCAGACTATCCCCAGAATTTGTCCTCTTCGTGTCATTTGCCACGACTCTTTGTCAACTACTTCTCAAGGCCATTCCCCAAGTACGCTCATAATCTCCACTCTAGCCGCCAACACTCCACCCCTCGGCTCTCGAACTTCACCCTCCCATCGTTCATCGCCTTGTTCGCTGCGAAAATTGGAAAGCGCAAGTGGTCAGCAAGCTGGGCTGCTCTGAACCTATACAGAAAAATAAATCCCCGCCGACGAGGCAGGAACTGCTAATAAGTGACTCGACGTACGTAGCTCAAGTAAGAGCAAACGAAAGGATAATTAATTGGGAGATGCGTAAGCGCACTGACGACGCCTTTCAGTATGCAGTTTCGCTCGGGTTACGACCTGCGCTACGACCTTTGCTTGCATATTAATTTTGGTTATTAAGGACGCGATTACAAGCTTCAATTACGGTGACTACAAAATTCTTGGGTTCAATGATTCTTAATGACATGCGATAATTTTTATTGTTAGTTCCATAGGATCAGATGTTTATTCGATAGTGCATTAATTATCAAAGCTTTCTCCGTATCCTTTTTCAATATTATTTTCCTTCGCGCAAAAGTTCAACAGTCGTAAACATTAAAAAAGAAAAATTAAAAAAATAAAACGATGAACAAAGATTATATTTGAGACTTTATCACATTAAGAACATATCTTACGGCACTTATTGTTATTTGCGCTGAATTATAAATTCGGCGATATAAAACGAGAGAGTCGCCGCGAGATCGAAATTTATAATTCGAAAGCAATTTGACGTAAAAAAGAATTAAGAAGTCGAGGAAGGAAGAGAAAAAAAACGAGAAAAAAGAATAACTTTTACCCACATATACAGCGCGCATAATTTCCACGCTCAAAGCTTCTCAGCCGCGCGGCGCTTATAACCGAGGGGAAGAATTAACGCGCAGCTCTTTCTGTTCCTCTGCATTTTTCCGGGTACGGATTAAAAAAAAAGGCCGAAGAAGTGCGCTGGAGAGGGGCAGGGGAAGAGCGAAAAGAAATTATGCGGCGAATATAACGCAGCGGCGTATTATAATACCAGTTTTCATTAATCCACGCAGCGGCAAAACTGCGTAGAGGCGCTCGAGAGACTTTGGATGCGTGTATGTTTGTGTGTGTGTGTGCACGCGTCGCCTCTGGCCACCGTACAAACGAATGTAACGCACTGCGCTCGCATATACTGCGACTCCACCTTCGGACTCGCTCTCCATCCTTCCCCCCCTTTTCTTGCCTCGAACTCTTGCTTGCCCGAATATGTTTAAGAGGATGTTTAACGGTTGATGTTAATCTGCTGATTTAACGCTGATTTACTATCAAGTGGCGCGCAAGGCATATTGCATGAATATTGTATAGGCGCGCGCGCGCACATATGCGTGCGCGAGCAATTGACGCGCGCTCAGGACCTGGTTTAATGCCACAGAAGAAAGAGAGAGAGAGAGAGAGTAAGTCGCGCTTCCAAACTACCGTATCGCCAATTCCGATGCAAATTACTTATAAATATAAGTAGTTTTGAAGTGCAAGTAATATCTTGATCTTTAGGTCGGAATTTATGCGCCCTAGAGGACAGAGAGATGTCCGGGTACAGAGATGACCAAGAGCAGAGAAAGAGCGAGTCCTAATTTCACTGACTCGAATTTGTATGGTTATTCAATTTGACGGTGAATTTAAGGTGGAATATAAATAAGTCCAGGCTCAGAAGTAATTGTCGACGTTTCATTAAGTTGCCTTAAAGTGTGGTTCGAGCGATTTTCTAAGTTTGGGGACACAAACTATTATCGTATGGGTATAAATATTTAAATAAAAATACGTCATGTATAAAATATTGGAAATAAAGTATTCATTCGTATGTTAACAGAACTATCATGAGAAAAATAGGTTTAGAATATTATAAAAGTTAACCGAGATAACGAATAACTTGTGTAAAGGATAGTACAGGTAAGTATTTATGATATTGTCTTATATCACGATCTTAAATAGAAATTCTGAATTAATGATATTCAGGGCGATGCAACGATCTTTTGTTAGCGAGTCTTATTCACTTTGTAAAACTTACAATTTTCTCATGGTTACACACTTTACATCCTATTTATATGAGCATTTGCATGCTTATTTGATATAGCATAATCATCGTGTAATATTAATTCAAGTATAGTTTTATATTAGTAAATTTACATCCAATCTAGTTGAGTGTGAATCGCATTACGTATTTCGATTAAAAGAAATATTATTATTCTTGTTTTATTCGAGATTAAAACTTTAAAGAACGTACCGTAACAGTTTTTTTTTATAATTAAAATAATATTGAATAATTCAAAAAGATAATTCGAGGGAAAATATTTCTCCGCTCGCGACTCGTTTTACGAAACTCGAATAAAATATGAAGTCGCAGCCTAAAATATCTCTCGTTTTACACGAACTCCATCATGAAGATTTCGGTTTAACACGCGTAAACAGTAAATGGTAGTGTGATCAACATTAAAAAAAAAGTCTCAGCAACCGACACGTCATTCGTCCACTCATACAAGCGGTACACACGAGCGCGCTACACACGGACACACTTAAATAACTCGCGCGCAGCGAAATGGCGGATAAATCACAAGCTCTCGCGGTAGGGTAAAAAAGTCCCTCGGGCTAAAATATATATATATACACCGCGATCGGTCTCAAAGCGCGTTTTTACACCCCAGTCCTTTTTACGCGCGAACTCGATAGATTTAATGAGTCCGAGAATGCCCTGTAAGCGCCGCAAAATCCTACGAGTGTAGCAGCACGTTAACATGATTTATATACGCCGAGCAAGCGCGATCGGTAAAAGATCAGCTGGCGATCTTTCTCTTGCCTTCTCTCTTTCACTCTTCCCCCTCCTTCTTGCACCCCCGCAGGGGTCAGACACGAGAATATGAGGGGGAAGCGGCAGTTATATAGGCCCTCGATTTTGATAAAAAGCAATTAAAGCCACGTGTGCTGGCTGACTTGCCTTCGTCACGCATCCGTTATTATTCCCGCTACTCACAGATAATGTCTTTTATTATACTTATCGGAACTTTGCGACACCATACACCGATTTTCATAATAACTGAATAATTAATTGTAAACGTAGTAAAATTTGTAACAGTCTGTAACGCAGTGATAAGTGCTGGTACAATGATTGAAGAATATTTTTTATACAAATAAAGTCAACGACCTCATTTTTAACAACTTCCTGTTTTGAACTGGAACATGAACGAAAATCAGATGAGATTTAAAAATATGCGGAAGGATAAAAAAAGCCCCGGGGGAGCACGCGTGTCACGAACGAACCTGCGACGTTTCAGTAGTAGCTGTCGACGGATTTGTCAACCCCCTCAGCTTCTAAGTCTGTCAACCCGATGACTGCACCAGCGTCAAAACTGATCCTCTCCTAAATACTAATTAGTTTCCTCCAACATAAGCCAGCGCGCAGGCTTTCTATTTATCGCTTGTAAAAGTTGAGATAACCCAGAAAGAGATGCTCGATTTATATCCCAAACAGGTCATTTTTGGAAAGTTATATTTATTGAATTTTTTAATATCGTCCGACATAAGATCAAACATGTAGCAACTACATCACTGATATATTATGCAACCAGTAGTCCTACGAAGTTAGGCTTACTTAATCGAAGAAAATTAATAGATACGATCAAATTCATGAATCAGACACCCCGAATTATTATCATAACAATAATCCACTGACAAAAGTTTCTCTTAGGCTGGCATAAAAAAGCCAACGACCGCAATCGCGTAAAAGAAAATAAAGAACGAGCGCAAAAAGATGAACAGTCACTAGCAGCGGCGAACAAACGGGAGATAGCAGGTATGCGCGGTTAGCTGAGAGAGAGAAAGAGAGAGAGAGAGAGAGAGAGAGAGAGAGAGAGAGAGAGAGAGAGAGAGAGCTATCTCTGGCGCAGAGAGGCCGGCGTCTAAATACGAGAGGACGCTCTTCTCGGGGCTCCCGCGGCGAATTATTCTCGGGGCCCTATCTCTCGCGGGGGCAATTAGTCGGGCGCAGGAGCCGCCCACGTCGCCGGACAATTAATAGATAGAGGGCGCCCCTTGGCAGATTTTAATGCACACGCGATCGGCCAGTGCGATATTCTGGACCCCCACTCCTCTATCTTTCTCTTTCTCTCTCTGTTTGACCGGCGCCCGTGCACGTATATATAACTTCCAGCTGATAGCAACTCGTACTGTGAGGTTTTGTGTACGCTATCGTTTCAAAGCATGGATTCCGTGTAGCTTCGTAGGACCGCGATTGGTCGTGTACTTACAAATGGGAAATTGGAATCTTTTTTAGCCCTCGATGTTTTTTTTTAAGGAGTCGTTAAAATAACGTTTAATTACTAAATGTCCCAGTTTTATGACAGCATAGTTATCGCACCTGACAGGGACAAATATTTAAAGACATGTACAATCTTAATTGAGTTATATTTATGCTGTTCGTTTACGATGAATGATCTGATAAAGATTAAGATATAAAGTTTCATTGCTGAATCAATTTATTATTTTACTAAAATTTTCAAATGTGTATTTTAGTTTTTTCAAATTATGCTCAAAAATCAATGTTTTAAATTACAAAAAAAATGTTAGCCCACTAAATAGATCATTCGTAAAAATTCTTATATTCAAATTAAGAGACTGGCATTTGCAGAGAAATCTTTTACTTAACGAACAATAAAGCATGTTATTATCTGGTAGTTTAAATAATGCTAAGCTTTTTTCGAGCTCAAAACGAAAACAGCGAAACTAATATTTTGCTGTGCGCAAAAACAAGCCTCTTTAAGATATCTATTAATTACGTACAATCAGAAGCATTTTGAAATATTAAAAGCATAATTTTTTTCAGAGAACAAAACCAAACGGCACAGATGCGTCTACGATTTTGGCGCATGTGAAAAAATTTTAAAACAATAATTGCAGGTCTTACTATAATTGTCTGAAAAATGCAGAACTCACGCATAATGGCAGTGTGCTCTAATGGTCTGAAACGGCGAAACAAACCCAGGATCCCTTTCAACTGTCATTTCCCCGTAGAAGCCGGAGTCATTTTCAAATATCCGATTTTTAAAATCTGCGCTCTAGATTCCGAAGCCAGACGGCACGCGAGCTAGACGGTAAGAGATCGTTTCTAGGAATACTTACGCAGAGCTCTACTTCTTAACATAATTTAATTTTTCGATGCTACTGATTATTCCAGAAGCAATTTTAAAGAAAAAAAAAAACGTTTTACATTGCACAGAAATAACGGACAAACAAAAAATAAAAAAGGTATACATTTGTTGATGAAACATTAATCCTATCAAATTTCACATTTCTAATCTTAGTTTTATACTCCAGTTTCCAGGTATTCTTAATCATAAAAGACATCTGAACGAACAGGAAGTCCAAGAAGCTCTCAAACACCGTGAACGAGTTGAGACGCGTCGTGGCCGGAGGGGGTGGGTGTGTCACATGTAGGTAAAGGGTGTGAAAGAGCCAACGTAGAGTGAAGGTGTAGCCCTGTGATCATGGAAAAGAAAAAGCGATGTTCTATATCCCAGAAGAAAGAGAAAGAGTTGGGGGCAAAGGGTGGTGGTGGTGGGGGAAGTAAGGGACTTGGCTGGTTAACCGCGACCCCCGGGTCATTCAGTTGCAGTGTGAGTGACCTATTGTGAATAAAAAGGTGGGACAATGTGGCCCAGTGCGCCGCTCCTTTCAACCACTCTCTCTCACTAACTCAAGGTGTTACGTCGCGAGAGAGCGAGCCGCTAGTTATTCAGACTACCGGTGTTGAGAGAGCGGCCGGTGGGGTATTCATCGCGATCGAGCTTCATCACTCTGGTTGGAGCCGACGGAGGGAAAAAATTGTATCGAGGGAGGCTGGTAGAGAGTCCCGTGGACTTCGCACCTTGGATAAATTGCGCTCTCGCGAGAGCCTCTCGTAGAGCACGGAAGCGAGAGAAAAGGTATAGGGGACAGCTTCCTTTCGGATCGGTTTCCACGACTCGACTCGTCGGACGAGTTTATCCCCTCCTCTCTTTCAGCTCTACTGGCCCTTGCAGGCGGTATAGACTTCCCTTCGGACTGTCACTTTCGTTAATTAACGGAGTGTCGCCGGGTGCCCGCGCACGCACACGTGAGCGATGAGGATCCGACGGGATATCCGCACACGTCCCTCCACCTCCCTTACGGGCTACGAGCTGGCTTGACGCCTTTCTCCTTAGGCGTACATCTACTCCTCCTTCTCCCTCCTTCTCCTCTACTTTAGGTTCTGTCGATGCAACGATCGAACGACCGGTATGCTCTCTCGCACCTGTTTATTAACCTCCTTTGCTATTTGCTTTTTCTGCGCGGCTGGATTATTTTCTTTTCGTTTTTGTTCCAACGTCGGCTTGCGATGTCGTGGACTCGTGTTCTTTTTCTGCCTCTCTTCTGTCCTCCGATTTAATCTTCGCTGATGTTTAGAGACGCGTTATGTTGGCTTATCGTGGCTATTAATATTATTACTGTACTCATTAGCTCGACAAGTAGAGAACGAAAAGGTGCAGATAAGCTTTCAATTTTTGATAGCTAATCCTTTTTCGTGCGCACAGAATGAATAATGAGTAGGGGCTATCTACTGAACGCGTCAACTTTGTCGGATATTCATAACGAAATTGTTCAGACTCGCTTATTTATCGATAAACCCAATTTTCGGTTAATAAACATTTTTTTTCCTCAAAACAAGTACAAAGTCCTTAACAAAAACTGTTAATAAAGGATACGAAAAGGGTTGGTGTACAAGGGTAACCCAAGGCGCGAAAGATAAATTTTTACACGAGAAACCATCATTATCCAAGCAGCTCTCCCTCTTCCCACTCTTTCTTTTCAATACCCTCGTGCATTACAGAATCTCGAATTTCTCCATGAGGCTGGGGACGAGGCGGCGGTATTGCCAGCACTTTGCGGAGAATATTTCAGGCGAATCATTATCAGGTGTCGAAAGATAAACTCCTCTCGAAGCCTTATGAACGAGCGTTTTCTCGAGGCACTCGCGTGTACCGTGTTTCATCGTAGCCCATACCCACCACTTGCACCTCACCTTTCCCCCCGTGTCCCCTCGCCATCTCTTTCCTTTCTCGCGGCTGGAAAGTTTCACAGGCCGAAAGGAAGAAGAGCTCCGAGGGAAAAGGGTACGCGGGATTTCCTGGAGTAACCCGTGCGGACAAGTGCTTCCCCGATCGACGTGCCGGTGTGTTAAAAAGCCTCGAGGGGGAAATGTGTGGAATGCACGTCAATTCTTGTTCTAACAACGGATGGAAACAGTTTTATCTTCGTAGTTGTCAAAGCTGTGACATATCGAAGCTTTTTTTAACTAACGGAGAAGAGTGAAATTAAAAAATAGCTAAGAACTCCGGTTGACCAATGATTAATTGTTCCCAAGTACATGAGTCTCGCGAAAAAATCATCGCGGCGGTAAATTCCAATCAAACTTCAGCAAACATAACCGATCGTACAATCTTCTGCACTTCAAATACTCGTTACTCCGTCAAACGAATCATCGATCGTTCAAGGCCCACAGCACTTGGCAAAACCGATCACGTACTGAAATACATGTACCCTATAACTCACCCGAGTCTTCAGTACCACTAACGTAACATCTCAACTTCGCAGAAAAATCGAACGACACGAATGAAGCTTGGTTGCCGATCTTCAAATCGTGCAGTATCCAACTCTGGGGTCACAATGCTCCAAGTACGGAGAGGCTAGGGAAGGTTCACGCAGTCGTCGTATGGGAGGGATACACGAGAGAGAGAGAGAGAGAGAGAGAGAGAGAGAGAGAGAGTAGGAACGCAGAGATACCGGCCTCCTTTATGCCTGGGCAGCTCTAAATCACGCGGATGGAAAATAACTTACGGCCCATGCGCGAGAGCTGCTGCCGGCGCTGCAAGCCCCGACGGCGCAATGCGTGTCCAACGACGACCTTCTACGACGATCTCGCGACCCGCTCTTGTTCTCCGCTCAACACCGCCTCTGTATCCTACCTACGTCCTCCCCTTGCTCCCTCCCTCCAGTCTTCCGACTTGTCTGACGTACGGGTTGCTTTATACTTCGTCATAGATATAAGCTAGTTTCTTTGTAGAGACTTTGAATAACATTTTTTAATACATAAATTTTAACTTGAATTTGTTGCAAAACTATAGTGTTGCGTATGTGATGATGCATTGATGATGTTTTCTTCTTATACGGATAATTTTATATTTCTTTTTCAGATTTTAACAAGAGCAAATGACGTTGAAGCAGGGGCGAAACAAAGAAGCCAGAGCTGTTGTAAAAGTACCGCGGGGTTGCTGGAGAGACGAATGAAAAAAAAATGTGGGGATGGGAGCGCGCGAAACGAGATTTTCTATATACCTTCGTGGCCGCGAGAGGAGGTTCACGTTTCTCCTGTGGCCGGATGGGGGTATATTGCGATGGTCGTCCGCGGTATCGCGCCGATCGCCCATATTGGTTATGTGTGTGTGTACGCGCACATGAGACAACGGCGTGGATATGTGCTCAACCGCTGTGGAGTCGGCCGAGGATTTGCGAGCCCAAAAGTACAATGGCTTTTTTGAAAATTCCGCGGTGCGTTTTGAAATTTCCTCAGGATGGCGCGCAGGTACGAGACTGAGTTCCAAGGGTTTCAGTAGAGAGTTGTGGTGGTTTGAGGTCGTTTGTTTAATTAAAATACCTGCAGTGGCGGTCGCATAAGAGTCTTTTTGTCGTTGAAAAATATTATTTTGAAATGAAGATGTATTGAAATATAGTTTTAGATAAAAAAAAGGAACAATCCGCAAGATTGGAAAACTAAATCTTTCGTCAAAAGTAAAATGGTACAGAATATCTGCTGAGAAAATTTCATCATGAAACCCAATACATTCTATAGGTTGCTCCTTGCCAATAATATCATACCATAAAAATTCTCCATAATTTATAGGTTTGCACTTGTATCTCCAGTTCCTCTTTCGAAGAAATCGTAGGGCTTTCGACGAACTGGTTACGACGTTCAATCCTAATTGAAAAACTTTTCGAGGGAGAAAGAGAGAGAGAAAGATACGTCCGGTTCTGTTTAAATTACCACGAAGGATGAATACATCGGAAAGTGTAGAGACGCCGAGAAGAGAAAAGAGGGGGGGGGGTATAACTCGTTGATTCTCTCAAGATCGGCTGGAAGCTTTTGTTTCTAACGACGGCAAACGGTAGGCTTATTCCGCGGGAGCTCGGTATATAACCCGTAATCGTAAACTTCCAGCATATTTATAATTATACAGGCTGGCGCGTTGCAATTACATAGTTGGCTCCTACTTAATACAAGTTGAGTAGGTACTGGGCCTCACGCGATCGGCGCGTATAATCGGTATGAGCAGCACCGTATTCGCGAGCATCACGGGCCCAGATATATATATACATTCGCGTGCTTCCTTTGATTTCCAAGGCCAGTGGGCTTTTAATAAAATTGTTAATGTCAATAATAATAATGTTTATCTTGTTCGCCAGGATAACAAAGGAGACATCCCATACGAGCACTCCATCGTTATTTATTGAAAGTAATCATTGGTATTTATTAACGAGCGTTCGTTCAAATAAATATGATTATATGCGTACAAAGTATTTTCACGTGAAAAATCTCCCCGTATACAGTCGTACACATTCGCGTTCGGAGAATTTCACCCGAAACGCAGCCTTTTTTTCTCTCTCTCTCTCTCTGTGCCTGCGCTAAATGTAAAACACGCGTTCAATTTCAATTCGAGCGTATTATCGTTATTATTTTCTTTTTGCGTACACGTCGCAATATGGATTTTAAATTTATGTACTGCTACAGTGTACATCAGGCTCTGGAGCGATGAGAGAGAAGTGAGTATACAATCCCGCGGTCCCAGAGGTACACGTGTAAAATCTTAAAAAGATTTAAAGCGACAGAGCCTGAAATACTTTCCGAGAGCAGAGGCAGTGGAGCGGTGTGGGAGGGGAATGGGGCGAAAGGGTCGTATTAACAGTCGCTTTTTTCAACGCAAACGAGTATAGGAGAATCCAGTGGCGCGACTTTGCGAGCCGAAAGAAAAAAGCCGTCATATCGATCGGCTTTGCTCCTGGAAAAAACTTGTAAGTCCATCGAAGCGTCCTTCTGCGTCGCCGGCAAACGCTGGAGATCCGTTTGATTTACACGTGGGACTGCGCGAGCGCCAGCAAAGCGGCGGTCTAAAAAAAACATACCGCGCATACTTCGTAAGAAGTACGTTTGCTACTACACTAGAGACCTTTTTCACTTTTCCACCGAAGGTGCGAAACTCCTAGTATTATCTGTGCTATTCGACTTGTTTGTCAAACTCGACGTGATCCCTCTTGTCTTGGTACACCTATCACTCTCGGTTAGACGCCGGCGCCAATTCGCAATGCAGCGTATCAGGAACGCTGACATGACGCGATGCGAGATCGCTGATAAGCTCTGCTTTTGTCGATAACTAAACACTTCCCTTTTACAAAATCTCACCTATTTTTTTTACCGCGACTCCAAGTTTGCGCTCTGGCAGTATTACAGCAAACTTGGTTTCAGAATTTCGTCATAATGTACGAAAAGTTATACGTAAATACAGAGGGTCTACGGGGAAGGCTCGGTCACTGGAAAATGTCCCTGCATATTTAAAAGTGTATGCACGGTCGTCGCTGCTGTCCCACGGGATGGGACGTTGTGAGACTTGTTTTTCAGCGTCGCGAGATAATTTCTGCCTCCCTCTTTCATCCATCGTGCCAACGCGTCCGACGAGATTCAGAAAATCGAGCGCCGGCAACGACATTCCTGCCAGCTGGGGCTCTTTGGTTTTTCGCGCTGTTCGACGCCTCCGTCACGCTTTATGGACAACACTCCACTCATCGCGATCCGATATACCCCCACCTCCCGAAATGAAGAATAAAGTTTCATTAAGATTATGTTGTAAAAAGTGGCATTATGCAGAAAAGAGAGAGAGAAAGAGAGTGTGCGTGGGGACGCACATTAGCCCGGTGCGTCATGAATTAAGCATGAGAGTCCATATCTTTATTTATGTCGGCGTCGCCTCGCGCGAACTGCCCAATGTATATTAGTTTACAATTATGCAAATCCGGAGGTGAAATTACGTCGCCCGGGATGTATTTAATCAATGATAAGAAACTTCTTTATTCGAGGCAACAAGTGTTTCAATCTAAACGGCCGCTTGATTTATCGCCGAGCTCGTATTAAAAAAGGCGTACGATAACGTTTCACGTTGTCCCGCGTTAAAGAGAACCTCTCTCTCTCTCTCTCTCTCTCTCTCTCTCTCTCTCTCTTTCTCTGCGGGCAAAGCACTCTTTATTCTTTCTTTTTCTTCTTTTTTTAATCGATTTTTCTCTCCGCGTATTTTTAATGCGTTATTGAAATTTTTTTTAAAGCCCGCCCGACGATAAATAATAATTATCGACTACCGGTTCTAAGTCAGCGTCACCAATGATTAACATTATTTCCGTCCGCTAGTGTATAAACATTTTAAGTGCATGCATAGGAGCTTGATTCACGAGTCTGAGATTCGTTAATTTTTTTTTAATAAATGGGATTCCCAAACGGTGAACGTTAGTTCAATTTGCATAAGCTAGTATATCATGAAAATATACGTTGAAAAAAAAAGAAACATTTAAGTGACCATAACTTAGCCCCCCTTCTCCTTTCCCTCCCTCCCTTTTTTCTCTCAATTAACGTCAACTCGCAATTAGCCCACGTTTCTCTGCAAAAATCAACGTAAAGGTGCAAATTCGTAAAGTAAATATTCCCGAAATCAGAAATAATCGCACGAGGTGCTCGTGACACTAGAGGACAGAGACGAGTGCGTAAAAGGACAAGAGGTGCGTGACAGGCAACGTGTGAGGTTCACGGCGCCGAGGGTCCGAGCTTTTCAAGTGGGTGTCCGTCCGCGCGCGAGATAAGCCCGCACGCGGCCTGCATAATAGCCCGATAAACTCGCTTGTTTATTGGTTCGGCAAGGCATGGAAGGGCGAGAGCTATCTCTCTCCCCCCCTTCTTTCTGCGAACGCTTTCACGCCTCTTTCCATCTTTTATTGTGTACGCTGTGATCTAATTTCCGGAGACTAAGCTAATGCCTCTCCATATCAACGCGAATTTCGGAGCTTGGGTTTGAGGGTCGAGTTATTTATCGATTACCTAGGATTGCGCAAGGTTTATCGATCGTTATTTTAGGAAATACGGGTGCGTCGGGTACACACACAGCGAACACGCATATTTTTCGGATTAATGAAAAATTGCTTTGTTTGAAAAATGTTTAAAGAACGCAGTGAGCTTGAAGGATTTATAAGGGAATGCTTTAAAAGGTATGTAATTTATTATACGTATTCGGAATGAAAAATGAAGAATGATTTTTTAAATATTTTTAATAAATATAGAGTAAAAAGTGGAGTTACTCAGGCGGAATGTAAAAAAAAACAATTAAATGAATAATAAACGCATTATTAACACCACTAAAGTCCTAGTAATAATTTTCTTCATTCAAGTTCCTATCGTCATAAAATAGTTCAATTACAAACAAAAATTAACCCCAAATACCACGTAACACAATTAACGTAACCCGAAATCGCGCTGTACATTTAAAAGCATTACCCAACCAGAAGCCTAATACGAAGTGGCATTTAAGGAACGACTCTATTCCCATAACTATTCGCATCAACCGGCTGGCAAAGAGGATCTCCGATTCGGCTGTTAACCTCAAGTCGTTCGGTGCGCGTCAGGAGTCGTCGTACGGTAAAGGAATGCGCAATGGCGCTAATAAAAGATATGCCTTTGGCTCCATTATCCCCTCGGAGAGGCAGGGACTATCAAAGCAGCGACGACGAAGACCGGTTCGCTACTTCCCCTCATCCTGCATCACCAAAAAGTAACTTTTCTATACCTCATTTTTTCCCTCTCTCGCATTACGTATACCCGTATTCCCATTTAATGAATTGCAACTAAATTTCGTCAAGCGCATCATCCGCTCTTCCAGTTTTTGTTTCTCTCTTCCCTCGATGAAGCTTTTATTATGTCGATAAGAGAGAAAAAAATAGGAAATAAAATATCGAGTTACTAATGGTCCCCGCGTGTAATCTAACCTTTAACCAATACATGTAAGCCCACATTCAGTATCGATGAGCATAGGTGGTCGGTAATAGTGCCGCGTTTGATTTATTATGATTAGCCAAGCGACGTAGTAAAACGGCAAAGTACTCGCTCGATAATTAAATCATTAAACAACCGTAACTATATTTTTACGCACTTCCTTGCGTACACGCACACGCGCTCGGCTTTGATGGACACGCGTTTTGTTCAGCTCGTTTTTTTTTTTCCAATAAGCATAAAAGGGACGGGAAATCGTCGCTGATTGAATAGCACTGGAGAATTATATACATACGAGAAAAAGAGAGAGAGGGAGAAAGCGCCAGGTCTTTTCTGAAGCGTCGCATTTAATACCTGCATGCGCGCGGCTCTTTTGTAAAAAAGAAAGAGACGGTGGCGGAGAAAAGCGCTAGCAAGCGAGGAGGTCCTGAATTATAACGCGACGACGCTTGAGCTGGTATAGAATAAGGCCCCTCCGCGTGCGTGAGAGAGGCGGAAGTCGCGGGGCTTTGATTGGATTTGCCACGCGGCACGCAGTCCTCTCTCTCCCCCCACCTCTTCTCTCACTCTCTACGCCCACTTGTGGCGCGAATTAGCATTCAGCGAGGCCAGCAGCGTCTATTGCTATCGTAAATCGCTCGCTTAACACTGGCAGACTAAGAGAGAAGAGAGCTACTTCTATTATTCGTGCCTACCTTGGACTAATGGGATGAGCAAGAAGAAGAGAGATCAACGAAATGCTCGAGCGAATTTATACACGAGATCGAGAGGAACGCGTGTGATGATTGTGTTCTCGTTCCGGAGAGGGTTCCCGGCATATCCAGCGAGTCGCGAATAAAAACGACATTTTATTTTCGCTCGATACAGGTATATATGGAGATTTGCTTTTCTTTTTTGCTGCGTTGTACATTTTTTGTCCGAGATGTATTAATTCTTGACATATCGATTCATTTTTTTTTATTCAAAAGGAAAAAAGCAACTTAATACATTGCAGATATATTTGCATTGGCTTTGTCCACGAGGCATTCAGCAGATTGCACGGTCGGGAGTAACGCAAAAAAAAGGAGACAGTGAAAGAGGGAGAGGGGGAAAGAGAGAAGGAACGTTGTCCCCGTCTGAACGTATATTCGCGACAGAGTCCGTAAATTGCGAATTTATCTCGTAGAAGATAGCGCGACACCTTTGTGTGTGTTTGTGTGTACGTGTTGTGTGTATATGCAGCTATATACGCCTCGCTAGGCTTTTACGTCCCGTGATTTATGTAGTCGAAGCTTCCCGGCTTCATAATAGCTTACAGATGTCTCTCTTAGTCCCGATCGGCTACGGCTTAAAACGTACAAACGCCACACCTGAACTTTCTCCCCTGGCGCTCCAGGGAAGTTTATGCACTCGCCTACTGATAATTATTGATTTAGGAGAACTTCCATTGCTCGCCCGATTTATCGAAGACGCGCGTTTTTTCTTTCCTCTGCCTTCGCCAAAGCGAGAGTGAATTATGCGATTATACGGGATACTTCGATATGCGATTAAATTAATTGATTGCACTGTATTATTTATGACAATATTATCTATACCGTTACAAAACAATGTTTACTTTAACTGATCGCGTAAATGAAAATTATACCAGACGCGATTATAAATATTCCTTATGCCACAACGAAACTCCGTATGTTGGCGCTTTTCTCAGCATTTGATAAACAGCATAAAGGAAGTACATCGAAATATATAGCATCCCGAGTTGCCGAACGAATTTTTCCAGAGGGGGTACATAGGAATTCAGGGAAAAGTTCCCAGGCCAAAAAACTCGAAACTCCCTCTGGCTGTAGGACCATTAGCGGTGAGCATTCGTCAAAAAATACACGAAAGCATGGGAAGGGGGAGGGGGCGAGAGCGAGTGGAGGAGGTAATGGAACACCCTGGCACTTGCGACGACACACGCAAGAGAGCCGACTCGATTTTCTCAACTGTCTACTTTCACTTTATTGTTTACACAGGGTACAGACGGGAACTCCCTGCCACACGGACCAGCGCCAGGATACGGACTGCAGCAGATGTCGGCGATAGACCCACGCGCCAGAGCGCCTATATCTTTTCCAAGGAGATGCCATTTCACTCGGTCTATGCTTGCGCACACGCACATATAGACACATACCCACACACACACACACGTATGCCAAGGATACACTCAGAGAATGTGTTTTTACAAGGAGCTCTTGAGATTCTAGTTTCACTGGGAGTGATATTGCTATTTTTAGAATAAGTGACTCTTTCCATCTCTCTCTTTCTATTTTTCTCTCAACTTTGTTAAATTTTTTCGGGCGTACTTATCGCATTTTTATTCCGTAGTAACGAGTTTTTCATAATAAACCCATTAACCTTGGAAAATTAAAGCCTCGCGCATATTCCGGACTTTTTATTAGTTCACTCGAAACTTCGACGTTAATTGAAAACGTAAATAAAGAAAACGTACGCTTTCGCAGTGAATTAAGCATAAAGCTCTCTGCAATTATTTTATTGCCTTATAAAGCAGAAACCATATTATAAATACACACATACACACACAAGCATTACCAAGCCGCTTTTCAAGCATAAACCCCCCCTCATCCATCCCCCAACAAACGCGCATGCACGTGTATAAGTCTGAACTAAAGCCATTCGAGAGAGCGCGCCATTAATCAACCTCAAAAATCACCGAATTTTTCCCGAGAAAGCAAATATACGCTCTCGTATACGTATTCCCGTTTCCGCTAATCATTTTATTAACCCGGAAAAGGGCGGCCTCTCTCCCTCTCTCATACACACACACACACACGACCGCGGCCGGTAATAACCCGGTAAATATGCGCTGAAAAATCCAGCACATCATGCCGCGCATTCTGAAAATCTGCCTCGCATAATTGCGCACTCGAAGGAATATATCCCCTGAGCCGAGGAGAGCGAGCCGTAAGAGGAGGGGATTAGCGATGAGTGGTACGGGGGAGCTCTTGCTAAAGAGGATGCCGCCGCAGCCTAGCGCCAACAGCAGGCCATCCCTTGATGGATCCGCAACCTCTCTCTCTCTCTCTCTCTCTCTCTCTCTCTCTCTCTCTCTCTCTCTTTCTGCCAGCCGCGAATTCGCCTTATGTTTTATGGAATGAAAATTACAGGCATGCAGTTCGCGCCTTCGCCCTGGCTGCTTCCTCCTATCCCTTCTCCATTTGCCTTACCTCTTCCCTAGCTGTATACACAGCTCGTGGTGAGGCGCCGCCGCTGAGCGATTTAACGGCCCGGCGAACGCGCAAACCGGAGAGGCCCCTCGCGATAACGTCTGCGGGACGCTGATTTCCTTCGACGCTCTTTTGGCTTTTCGCTCCCGCGCGGGTGAGTCTGATCTTTAACTCTCCGTACTGCTGCTGTTGCTGCTCGCGATTTATAGCTAGAGTCCTTTGATACTTTGGCATTTATTTTACAGGGCTTTTATTAACCGAAAAATGCCATGAAATCTTAAAGGTTGGATTTTTTTTATAAATTATTGAATATATTTTTATGGGTTTTCGGAAGAATTTCTTAAGATTCTTAGAATTTATGAAAAGGATATAAATTCGGTGTTGATCGTTGGTCGTTGGCAATAAAAGGGGAAAAACAAAGTATCTTACAAGTTTGAATCTAATCAGTAACAGCAACAAAAATGTGCCTAATAATCGTGTTTACATAAAAAGAGGAAGAAATATGATTTAGAGAAAAAAGTTGTTCACCTATGACTACGCGTACGCGATTCCATTGACCAGAGTCAAGTTACGTGCATTCACATAATTAATTACCAATCATTAAGTGGATCCTCCTCCTCGCTCATTAAATTCACGCATCAAATTAGCGGGTACAGACGAGGTGCGTGCGCTAATACCTCCGTATACTCTCTCTTTCTCTCTCTCTTTCACGTGTATGAACACACATATACGCGCGCACGCAAGCGGCGGCGCTTCTCGGGAGGCGCGCTTAGCGGGAAAATCGCATGAAAATTTATAGTTAGCCGATATCAATTACCCGCGTTCGCAAATACAGGCAGACGATGGCCAAGAGTATACGGGGATTCCCCTCGTCGTTCGGCCACGATATTCGCACCTTCGGAATATGGCTCTTTCGAACTCGGTCAAATTATGCGCGCCACTTGTTGAGGCATCTTCTGAAAGCTTGTATTCCTTCCTCTTTTGACCCGCTGCTCTACGAGCTCTCGGATATCTGGGGGTCTAAGTGCCCGGGCACTTTTCAACGCGCTTTTCACCGCTGGGTTCTGGAATTGAAACAAATACCGTATAGACACGGATGAGAAAGGGAGCAAGAGAGAGAGGAAGGGGGAAGGAAACGCGGGAATATAACTGGATCGCATTACCGCTCGCGTAAATTTCTTCCGCGAAATTCCGAGAGCGAGAGAGAGAGAGAGAGAGAGAGAGAGAGAGAGAGAGAGAGAGAGAGAGCACGGGCAAAGCTCTTTCGCGGCCCCGTGTTTTGCGCCTTTGCAAATCACTGTACTCTGCGCTATACGCCTGATGATAGCGCGCCTCGCGCCGACTCTACACGGTGGGTTTTTTTTCTCTTTTCGAGGTAATGGCGAGTGATAAGTGAGTTGTTTCGTCTGACAATAGTTCTCTTTTCCTCTCTCGCTTCGACTCTCTCTTGTGATTTTTACTCGTCCTCGGGATAAGTTCCCGAAGAGGCCCCGATGGAATGTAGCGGAAATTTCGTGTCGCTTTATTATTCAAGCGGTTTATGCAGCTGCAGCCTCTGGGCCAGGTTGTATTTGTTGTTTGAAAACCTTTCCGAAAGGATTTTTCAGTAAAAATACTTTTCAGCATATTAATACGCCATATTCTTAAAAGCATTGGGACATCAGCGCCGACTCTTATCGCTAATAATACGACGCGAGCGCGCACCGCATTAAAAAAAAGGAAGGCAGTAAAACCGTATCTACGAGACGAAAGAAAAACGAAATTTCTCGTATACGGCGTATCAAGCCGGTCGTATGTCCATTCCCAAAGACCATCGTCAAGATCAAGTGAAATCCGTCCGAAAGCTTATCGGTGTATTGAATAGGAAAAAAAGACGCCGCTAACGCATCGGAGGGGGGCATGATATTCTTACGAAATGTTCTCACACGAGAATGGAGAGGAGTGAGAGCCGCGCGAGAGATAGTAGCAGTAGAATGTAATTATACTGTAAAATCGGAAACACAATCGAGAGTGGCAGGGAAAAAATGCTCATAAAATCGGCGTAAAAAAGTCAATGGGCCCAAAGAGCCGAGTCGTAAAGCCCGTGGTATGAGAGCTGGCCTGCCTAAGGCAGTATGACGTCTGTCGAGACGTTGATAAGCGCCTCGATCGCTGCTACTCTCTTCGATTTTCGTGTACACGTGTCCGCTTCTCTTTTTCCGGCCACTTAAGACAAAAAAATACCTCGTAAAAATCGTCAGCTCTCGCGAAAGAAAAAGAGAGTGAGATGGGAAAGGTCGTAAATCTCAGAAGATGCCTCCCTCGCGCACCGGACGTTCTCACGTTGTATCGTACTTCTCGGGTTCAATGCCTGCGACGTCCCTAAGGGTGAACTTGACATCCATTAGGGCAATATTTTTATTAGGCGCACTTCTCGAGTATCTTAGCATTTATTTTTGTCGATGTGAATTGGGTAAGTTGGCTTGTTTCACAAAATCGCCCACTGCCTTATCTTCATGAAGCTATTTTTCTTTTTCTCTCCCAATGTGAACTGAATAAATATTTGCTTTGTTTGTTTTTTCGGCAGTAATGGCAGAATGATTTTAGCGTGATTCCGACAAAGTAAACTAAAAGGTCTTCTGCTGGGAATTAATAAGAAAAAGAAAAATAATCTCGAGTTTCGTTATCTCGACAAAGCTTTTAATTATCGACCCCCCCCCCCCAAAAAAAAAAACCTGACACTCGTCCAATCAGTATACAAAAATCAAAGAGATACGAAGCGCAGCTATAGTTGACAGTAATCTAAAATCATTTATAAGCCCAATCCCCAGGAGCAATACACCATTTTTCCATCAACACACTGAAATTCCACTCCCGTTTCTCAAGCTTACGAATTATCAAAGGAATGCAACGAATCAACTATCTCCAACGCGACATTCTCGTAGTGCAGAGGAAGAGAGCAGCACTTGGTAATCGAGGATGCGCGAGATAAGTGCGCCCGTAAGCTCGGAGTGTCCAGAGGCAAATCAGTTATGCGCCAGGCGCCGGCTTTTCAAATCGCCTATTCTAACGGCACGAGCAAACGCTCCCACAGCAGCGCACGCGATCCGCGTTGCGCAAATATTCCGGGCCCCGGAAATTATTCCAATAGCCTTTGGCTTAGCCTAGCTCATTAGATCGAGCCCAGCGCAGCCAGCCGATAAGATAACACGTGTTACGTTACCCCTCTCTCTTGCCTTCTTTTCGCTTAGCTCGTGTGTGTATACAGACGATGGGGACTGCTTTCGTGAATGGCTTGACTGTGGGTAGGCGGTTGAGACGCGACGTTTATTACGGTCCGCGCGAGATCGGCCCTGTCCGCCTGCCCCCCCGGAAAAATGGAAATTTTGAAAGAGCCAACTGAATTTATGGCGTATTTAGGATTATCAGTGTGTCTGTCGGGCTTTTAGCTGCGCTGTATTATCTAAGCCTGATGGATTTACGGGATTTTTTTAATTGATTTCCTAAGCTTTGACACGCTGCTAGAGATTAAAATTGAGTTTGAAGAATTGTAGGAAATTTTACGGTTTTTTTATGTGTATGCAGGGGTTTCGAAGGAGGAATAACATTCTTTTAAAAATTTCTTCTTTATTTCTCTACTCTAGATCGGGTACGAAAAATACTTTTCCTCAGAACCGATCAAGCCTTACTTTCCTAGAAAGCAAACTAGAACAATGATTAAGCACAAATTACGCTGTTTTCATTGGAATTACCGAGGCACGCGCTGTAGTAGTCCATCGATTAATACGCCGTCCAAGCCGGAGTTAGACGAGCGAGCAATCGAGCGCCAATCCCCAGAAGGAATCTGATTTTTCTGGACTTTCCTCGAGCTCAAACTATATCTACCGGTAATTGCTGTTAGGCAAACGCCTCGAACGAGACGGGCATGTCGAAGCGCGACCGATTCCACTTTGGCTCCTGCTAACAGGGACGACTGTTGCAGAGGACGTAAAACGTCGTAAAAGCGAAAGGGGAAAAGTGCAACATGCGACATTGCGAAATTTGACCAAGCGTGGCCTGATTTTTCTCGCATTAACATCCGCGAATCGTGCGGCTTCTACGATACGCAGCCGTATAAACGTATTCGTATCCGTCGTTACGAAAACATGGAGGGGTAAGGGTATAAGCGTGTCCTGGTGATCGTGGAGGTTTATGGTTGGTCTGCGAATACGTTTACACGATGATGTCGTTTGGCAAGAGTTCGCTGGTTTCGGAGGTGCGATTCGGCTATTGAGAATGTTAGGCTGTTGTGTATATACTAAATGCTATTTTAAAGATTGCGCAACTTAAGTGTCATTGGGTATTCTTCGATGGTGTTTCTGGTATGTTGAGTTGAGATTCAGTGCTAACCTACATGAAAGAGGTGGAACATGTGAAATCAGCCTTTGGAATGATAATAGATGCTAGTGTGGTATTACGTGTAATAACCAGACTGAATTGTAGAAGAAATAAGAAAGAAAAGATGAATCACGATAGACAAGATACCAATCATTGTTACGGTAATTTCGTCTAAGATCTCAAATGTTTATTTTAGTAAATCACGAACTTTGATTTCGCCCATACGGTACTGTGCTTTCATTCGGTAAAAGGAAAAAAAAATTGAAAAACCTTGAAAATTTATCTTAAAAGTGTCATCATTTTAATAACGATTTCCTATTTATCAATTTTTTTCATTTTGCACAAACCGCTTTTTAAAATATGTATACGTACACATAATAAGCGGTCAATCAAAAAAAGAAGTAAAATTGTCGGGTGCGCGAAATGAGTAATTTGTCAGTACTCGATAGCAATTTAACATTTTTACCCTCAACGGATAAACGCCCTTAAAAAAATAATCAAAATTTTTCTCCCGATTAAAATACACGCCTGGCACCGATATACGTCTTTACAAATTTTTAAGCCAGCTTCACTCTCTCTCTCTCTTTCTCTCTCGTTGCGCAGTCAGTCAACTTAAATTTTCATATAAAAGGCGCGAAACCTTGAGTGGTCCACTTGTACCTTTTGCAAATTAACACGCCGGCCAGCATCATAATTCAATGCTAATGCAAGCGTGAAAATTCGCGCTCGGGGAGAAAGAGGGGAGGAGAAAAAAAAACGAAGAAATAGCGAGGGAGGAGAAGGGGGGGGGAGAAAAAAAGCAGGTCGCCAGCATTAATATTAATATAGCCGCACCAAACCACCTTGAATCGTCAATGGGGACCGGCCCGTATCAAAGCGTCGAAATCTCTCACCGGGTGCGTTAACGATCTTAGTCGTTCATTTGCCGTAAACGAGACGACGTCGTCGGCGACCGGGGCGAGAGTGAACGGGGAAGGGCGAGCCAAAGAAGTAGTTTGCGGAAAAGGCGAGCGGGGGGACGAGAAATTCTTAGACGCGGGCAGTTCGAAAAAGGGCCACGCGCGACTTGCATTCCGATCGAGGTGGCGAGGAAAAAAAAGCAGGTGGAGAACGGACTAGCCGTAGGAACGCGCGGTAGCTCATTCACACGCTCTTCTGTACACCATCTCTCCTCTTCTGCGCCTTTGCCTCTCTCTCCCCATATTCATTTCTTATTTACGATTTTGTTTCTCCTTTAATCTTTATTTCCCCAGTCTCCTTTTGTCTCTTCCTGCTCGTTTTATACTTTCTCTACATAAGCCAACCCAAGCTCCACAACCGCCGGTTTCTTATTTTATATTAAGAAGCCAGGGAGAGGGGAGAAATTACGCGAGCGGCAACAAATTGCTTGCAAAGTGCAAATAACACCTGCGATGTTTTATTCCGCCAAGAGGAAATATTGCATAAAGTCTCAAAGTACAGTCATTATCGTCGCAAACTTGCAATTTGTTCTAAATACGCTTGCTAGGCACACGAGCAAAACTGTCTCTTTCTTCTTTATTTTTTTTTAATAATCCCGCGATAAATCGTACCTATCCATACCTATTGGAAATGTTTATTTATTCACCTCTAGCTTTTTCGTAATAACAATCGCGGACAGATGCTCACGTGCAGACACTTACGCAGGAAACGTGCACTTATACGATGTTACACTGTAGTCCATCGTCCATCAGCTGTTTAGCCGTTTCGAAACGCGCGAGGCTCGTTTATTACTATATTTTCCATGCAGCCGAAGCGCCGTGTAGGAATGACTTTATTTTTGTCAGCTATACAACCATTACCCACAATCGCCGGGGCGGCGATGATACACGCGCTGATCCTCGGATTGTTGTAATCGTCGATTACACACCTATATTTATATTGAAAGCCTCCCCCCTATGTCGTTCTTTCTGCCGCAACGTACAATTGTCCATTCGTAAAACGTTTTAACGACAGTTGCCGAGGAAGGCTCTGCTCTCGTACTCTTATTTAACGCAGAGAGAGAGAGAGAGAGAGAGAGAGAGAGAGAGAGAGAGAGACGATGAGTGTCTTGGACTTATTAAAATACTTTGCATCAGCGAAGCTCTTTGCGCTCCGTTTCTCATATTCCATTTGCCGTCGGCTCGTTTTCCTAGCGTTTACGCCTCTACAATAAAGGCCCAGCGCGGAACGACGGCGAAACGCTATATACGCGAGGAAAGAGGAGCGCGCGCGCCTACCTTGGAAATTACGCGCTGAGTATATAGCGCATCTCGCTGGTAAGGCGCTTTTTCTCTCTCTCTCTCTCTCTCTTTCTCTCCTTTTTTCCGCCCCAGGTTACCGCCACTCTTTTATAGATTTCAGAAGGCGCTCGTTTTGCCGCATCTTTATTATTTTTTCTGCCGCGCGCGGGCGAGAGAGAGAGAGAGCGCCGATACTGGTACGTACTGTAAAATACGTGCTGTTAAAGGTAGAAAATGGCGTTGCTCTGCTTTTATTACCCTTTGGGATTTCGTTTGAGAATTTCGGAGCAAAAAACGTTTTTAGCTACCTCGCAAATTCTTTTGGCTCTGCGCAGACAGCGATAAAAATTGACGGATTGATATTATACGTGTGCGAGGTCGGAAAAAGTTTGCAACTTACTATTTGGACTGATCTACAAGTATAATTTTCTTTTAAACTGGGCGTGTTATATATTCATACGTTGAAAAATGTTGCGTTTAAAATAATGTTGGATGTTATTTGAAAGAAATCATTGTTCATGTATCATTAGCGCTTATCATAAAATCTTAATTTGTACCAAAATATTTTCTTCCGATTCGCAAGCATTGACGTGTATAGTTTTTGAACCCTGACCAAAAGTAAGCATTTCGCAGATATGCGCAGCGTTTCCTCCCAAACCCGTGTGAAAGTGATTTCAGCAGAGCAAAGAAGAAGAGGTTGAAGAAAAAGAAGAAGAAGAAAAAGGTCCGAAGGAGAGAAAGAATAAAGAAAGGAACGAACAACATGTTTTGCTTAGGGCGTGGTGTGGCAGATCGAACGCTCTCATCCTGAGGCAGCAAGAGCAGCAGCATCCCTCTCGACACATACGCACCAGGACTGCTCACGTAGCCGCTCACACACTTGCCCGAGAGAGTAAGAGGTGAATATATAAGCGAAGAGAACGCGAAGCGAGAGAGGCCTGCAGCATATGATTATATTGGCGAGCGGACTTGGCGTAATATTATGTCATTGTGGTTTCATCAGAGAAAGAGTGAGAGAGAGAGGGGGGAGGAGGAGGAGGAGGATAGGGAGAAGCGAGGGCGCAGCTTCTCCGCCGTGAAAAAGAGAGCTAAACACCGCTGCGTGGGGAGAACGTTAATAACACGTCCTGTCCTAACCCTTCCCCCCCTTCTCTTTTCCACCCTTCCCAACACACCTTCCTTTCGCGGGAGAGCGGCGGTCGCCTCAGCTCTCTTGCGGCTTTTATTATACGTGCCGAGAAGCCTGTGGGAGGTTGAGAGAAGCGGAGGATGGAATGTAGATAAGCGCCGGACTTGGGAGCGACTCCCTTTTCGCGCGAGAATCTTCAGTGAGAGGTTCCGTTGGCATTCTGGCGCCTGCGCTGTCTTAATCGCACTTTTCGATCGTAAGAGATGCTTTCTTTTGTGGATAAGCTTTTCAGAATTTGATCGGATATTTGGTCCGAGCTGTGATTTATTTGTGGCTGAGGATGTGGCGTAGTGTGATGGGGTCCTTTGTCGCGAGGAAAAGCTTTGGTCGCTGACGAATGATGATTTCGCGGTAATGAAATTGGGAACGGGCTGTCGTGCGGTTGGTTGCTGGCGATTTAAGCTTATGCGGCGAGTTGTATATACATATATGTACACTGGCTGATGGTCCGAGTGGAGTTTGAAATTTACTCTCGCGTTGTAAACGTTGCAAAAAGCCGTTATGTTGTTCTGGTCGGAGAGAGAGAAAAAAATTAACTTCCGTTTGTGGACCGTTTATACGTGGCGAAGATAAAAAGTTTCGCCTCCTCGGAAAAGAAGAAACTGGGTCAATTTTCGAAATTTTCAGTTCCGGGGTAAAAAGGAAAAGAAGCATGGAATATAAAACGCCGAACAATAGCGTTTAAGCTAACGAGAGCCTTGAGCGAAAACTTTTTCGGCGAACTTCTTGCCAACTCGTTGAGAGCCTATCATCGAAATCGGCCTATTTACACCGGGGCCCGGAAGTGGCAGCGCATATAGTGCGCAAAACAAAAAGAATTAGACGCCGAATTCATCTACACCAAGTTTGCTCATTCGTAGAAAAGCGAGAAATTTGCATGAACTGCTTAGCTCATCTCGGCAGGCCGGGAGTACTTGTGGCAATGAATTTATGCAAAACTAACCGCGAACCCCTAAATTACAGTCAGCCGGTCACTTTTCTGGAAAAGCGTCCGATCTCTCTCGTGCGACTCTTCACTCACGAGTGCGAGCACCTGACCCAACACAAGAGGTACTCCGGTAGTTTTCGTACTGGTACGTTGAGAAGTTAGAGTCGGCGTTGAAAAATTCGAAAGGGGTTTTTTTACAGCGTTGTAATTTAAATTTGGAGCTTTTCGAGAATTGAATTTTCACGTTTTAGTTTTTGAAATTTCATTTTAAGCCTAAAATCCGATAGGGAATAATAAATTATTTAATCAATGACACGTATTTATTTGTCCAAGTGCATTAACTCTGTGGCTCATTCTGTTGAATTTCAAAGTCAAACCAGCTTTTTGCATTAAACTCCAACGCGTTTGTAATTATTTCAATATTTAATTTAAAACGAACCATTAGAAAACAATCAATGCTTCGTATTTACATTAACTGATGAGCACTAAAACTCATTAACGGTCAAGTTAATTAAAAAGAAAATCACTTTTACCAAAACGTTTCAATTGCAATACAAAGCTTCGCCGGTTCGCACGTAACGAGATCCGAGAGCACTTTATCCCAATAATCATATCCTGAAGCACAAAAACGCGTCGCTCGTTAAAACAGGAACGAAAAAAAAGAAAGGTTTCATCGAACGCCTTTCGCCTAACGAGAGTAAAAGCTGACCCAATGATTTTTCGACTCGAGTTGAACTTTGCTGAAAACCACATAAATTAAGCCTCGTAATGAGCATTAATAAATAAAATTAATTTGCCGGGGGTCGAGAGGGCGCATTTTAAATTACATTCGCAATAAAGTGCCCACTGAAGTGGAGTGGGCGCGGGGCAGAGGGGGAATAGGCGCTTAAATAATGAGATTACCTCGGTATTTATTGATCGTTAATTCGAGTTTCAATGTAATAGTAATTAAACTGTCACAGTGGCGTGTGCGCAATTTGTCACTCGCCAGATAAAATCTGGACGGGCCACTCGCGAATGTATACCGCTTATGCACACACATACGCAAACGCACATCGAGCGTTCGCGCGTAATTATAAGTGGCGAGGAGAGTCAGCGCAGTCTCCGTTTCCTCGATCCTCGTTTTCTCTCCCTCTTACCCTCGTGCGATCGGTACGCGATGATTAAAGCGAATCCGCTCTCTCGCGATTAGGCCTCGTACGTTCGATGACGCAATAAGCCAAGAGGGCAGGAAACTGTTTATTCGCTGACGCACGACTCCCGCTCTCGCGGCACACGTATACACACTGAATCTGGAAGGAAGCTTGCATAACGATTTCTCCAAAGAGACACATCGCGATCGGTTGCGCTAATTATTTTCCCCTGTATATACGCAACAGTCGATCAATCGCGACTTTTGCCCTCTGGTACAGATAGCCCCGCAATTATTCGGTGCCCACTCGCTTACTCCAGCGCCACTTCTCGGGACGATCTCGTCTGATTTACCGATCTTCTTTTGTTAAGCGAGCCCACGCGCCCCCTTATCCAGCCGATCAGTCAGTTTTTGCTTGCTTTTAAATTAGTATTTGTAATAGCCGCGCGTCGCGAGAAGCGAGTCGCGTGGAGAAAGCGCAATTAACTCCGATATTCCGCAAGAGACGCGCGACTTGGTGTTAAAGCCTTAGCGATCTTCCGCCGGCGCCTCTGCTCCGGCAGCCAGTCGTAAATTAGCTGTCGTGCCGCGCGGCGTGAAGTTTAGATTCCTTCGACTTACGCTACCGTTGATCAGATGTATATATGCGGCAATACGTATACATTGAATTTACCTGAGATTAGCTAAAGCTCTGTGCGAAGAGACGCTTGTATATGCATTATATATTGTCGGTGCGATGGTTTAAGTAACTTTTGTTGTCGGGAGGGATAGAAATCGAGTATATGCTCTCTGGGATCTTAAGCTCGATAAATATTCATTCTTTCCTGTTATTTTTTGTCTTCGTCTTTTGCTCGCCTTGAGCTTCGGGGGTATATCGGCATGACAGGATGCATAATTGAAACGGACTTTTATTTTTCCCGTATTTTTTATCAGCTTTTGCTTTTTCAATAAAATACTGCAAATTACCTCGTCCAACAATCTGTCCTTATATTCGCCGCGCGCCGCGTAGTGCTCTGCGGGGGGACCGTAAATTCGTAACAATTTTTTAACGATAAATATCGCCGTGATTCACTCTTTCAAAAATCTCTCTTACGACGATATTCATTATTAAATTGAACACAATAATCCCAGAGTTATTATCCAGCGGGGCGCATGTGTCTGCGCGCGCGAGCGCGTATGTGTCCATGGCGCGCGTCAAATAAACTCTCGAGCGAATAAACAGTCGGCGAGGCCGGTGTGTATATGGGCTGTACACATACCGAAAATAAAAGCTCGAATTCAATTTATTAACCAGACGCGCGCGCGCGCGGGCATATTCGCATTAGCGGAACGTCGAACAAAAGTGTTGGAGGTGAGCGCGCGCGAGGAAGGCGCGGGAGATGGAGGAGAGTTAAAGGACGATTCCTCACTGGGCATGCTCGAACGACCTATAAACCAAAGGCGCGGGCGGCCGCACAAAGCGACTGCCTCTCTCGCGCGAGCGCAGTTCATAAAGTAGGTAAGAAAAGGCCTTGCTCTCTCTCTCTCTCTCTCTCTCTCTCTCTCTCTCTTGCGCTGCCTCCGGCTAAACTGTTGCCTTGAATCTCCCGGAGCTTCTGCGAAAAATCCTTGCCTCGACCCTATACGTTGATAGGAAGCTTTAAATCCGCGTAAAATCTATCGGGCGCATCTAGGAATCCGGCGCCAAAGCAGAGCTACTTACGACGCGAGAGAGAGAGAAAGAGAGTCGCGCAGAAAAGCCGTCGACGCGTAACTCAACCTGCGACCTGTATCTCTTCCCTCTTATCTGCCGGTACCTTGAGGCGCCGCGGTCGCCCAGCTTCTCTCCCCTTTCAACTTTCCGTCGTCTGAACCGCCTGTCTTGGTCTTATCTCTCGTAACGTATGTGCTGAGTCGAAGCGTCGCTAATATACGGCTAATTGAAGACCGAGTCACGCCTCCGCCATCCTTCCCGCGCACTACACCCCTCGCCCACTTCTCTTTGCTTATGTGGGTTGGAGAACACGTGTTGGGTATTTCGAAGCCAATTCGCCTCTGGCTTTTCCAACTGGAATTGAATTTCGGCAGGGGCAGGAAGTGAGTTGGAGAAAAGAGCAAAAAAACTGATGACTAAGGGAATGTGAGCTTTAGCCAAGCGGAAATTTTATAGCCCGTGATGTTCTCTTTTTTTTTTTGTAAAAGCACGCGTATGATGTTTTGAATTACGGATACATCGATCAATCTTCTAACTAGATTATGTTGATTGATCTATGAGATCAATAGATGATAAACGATCGTTTTGCTACGATTTAAAATAAATAAACGCGCGTGTCTGACCTTGCTCGAGCCCGATCTACTTGAACCTCACATTCCCCGGACCCAATATTTCTCTATTCGCCAAGAAAAATCATTAATAGCTCGTTTGCAATTACGCCAAAACATTACGAGGCTTTTGCTCGGGTGTATATAGATACGATTCGACGATTTAAAGCCGAGGCGCGCTTATAAAATGTGTTTCTATCGTAATTTCGCGAGAGCGTAACAGCCATTACAAGTTAAACGAACGTGTCCATGCCGGAGCTCTGCGTACAAACACACACACACGATTGCCCGACTAATTCTCAGCTTGGCGCAATAAAACGAGGGCCCGCGCGCGTCCAATTACTTTATTGTGTTATGCAATATTCCCCTGACACATCCACGCGTACTTTTCATTACTCTTGCATTAGGCATAAACATCGGCTATGATAGCGCTCTCGGCGCGTAAAGGTCTCGCCGACGAAAGAAACGCAGGAGAAAGAGGCGCGCGTAAATAGCGCGTGTGCAAGCCCCGCAACACCTACAACTTGCGCGAGCCTCTCTCTCTCTCTCTCTCTGTACCCACCTCTCCACCAGTAATTTCCGTCCTATAAAATTTATCAGCCGCGCGCGAGCGAGCGGGGCCTTGACTTTTTTTTTCGGGAGACGTCTGATCTTGACCGTCGGCTATACGTCGGAGATGCGCTTGGTTCTTGCGAAATGAGCGCGCCACCCCCCTTCGTCTCTCCCTCATCCTCACTCTCTATACTGCGATTCGTAAATTACGAGCGCTTGTATATAAGCGTCGGCCGATCTGCTTTGCCCTCTCGCTCTCTCGCCTCGGCAGCTGTTTTGAATCCTTTGTAGTGGGCGGCCTTTTCTCGAAACTTATGTGCTCTCGTATGCATAGTATACACACGCGAAGAATATAAATTTTAAGAAAATCGAAAACTCAATAGCAATGTGTACATCGGCAAAACAATCGGAATCGTTTTAAAATGTCGAAACACATAGCATTATCTCGTATACGCGCGTCTATTTTATCGCCAAATTGACAAAATAAAAGCTTTAATCGCACGAGCCCAAGACCTTAAAGTCAACACTTTGTCTTTGTCAGCTCCAAGTCATCGTCTACAGCACGTTGCTCTTCCCTCTCCCCGACTCCCCCTTAGACATTTCGCTTTCCGGAGATCGTCGCATTATCTGGATAATTGTATCAGGCGGAATCGTAGAGCGTCCTCGAAAAGATGACTGCCATCACACGATGGCGCATACACACACGCGGACAGACACGGGGGCACACACATTTATCTGATCGCATTATTCTCAGCATCACGCATGACGTCATCGTCGTGCATTGTCTTGCGCGCACGTGTTTTATCTCTGGCGCGTTCTCTCTCCAGCAAAGCGTCTCTCCCTCCGGTATGTGGGCCGCGATTCCCAGGGTAGATGCCGATATTTCTTCAGGTGCTCATATACGCCCTGTACGCAGGACGGCAAGGGCTCTGCTTTTTTTTCTCTCTCTCTCCTGCCCTTTACCAAGTAGAAGCACGAGAGAGTGAGATAGCGTCGTGCTGCTCCCTCTCGATCGGTAGTGAGAAACGAATTGGCAGGCTGGAGGCGCTGATAACGGACCAAGGCGTCGGCTGATGAAAAATGTCCAGCTCGTATTTTCCGCGCTCTCGGGACTTATGCGCTCTGTTATATAATATACGACGTGCCAGTGCTGCCTAGCTCCCCTGGTTCACCTATAATTTTTCCTCGGAACGACGTGTGTGCGAGAGAGCGCACCACCCCACCGCGAAAGCGGCGGCCCTGTATCTCGCGCTTTGTTTATGTGTGCCCGGAGAGAGAGAGACGCGAGCAACTGGTGTCCTTAGCTTGTTCAACACAGAGGCAACACGCGTGTGTATCTGATTTGCTGTTTATTTTTTGATAACTTTAAATCCAATTACGAGTCATTAGGCTAAGAACGTAATAAATATAGCGAGTATAAAAGCGTCGCCTTAATCCCGCAAAACATTTTATTTGTTCACGTCGTATAGTATGTATGTATGTATGTATGTATGTACTTGGTTTTTATTAGACGGCTACCACCTTTCGGTATACGAGCCGTCAGCCAACAACCGAACGTATCGTATC